>PITA01015960.1:0-48222 GCA_004023965.1 Spilogale gracilis
AGTGAAGGAAAAATAAAGATCTTTTTCTAGAAAAACAAAAATTAAGGGAATTTCTTGCCAGCAGATCTGCTTTGCAAGAAATGTTAAAGAGAAGTTTTTAAAGAAGAAATGAGAAATAGAGGTCAGAAACACAGAGCTATATAATGCAAGGAAAGCTAATAAAGAAGGAATAAGTGAGGGGCGCCTGGGTGGCTCAGTTAGTTAAGCGACTGCCTTCGGCTCAGGTCATGATCCCGGAGACCCCGGATAGAGTCCCACATCAGGCTCCCTGCTCCACAGGAGGCCTGCTTCTCCCTCTCTTACTCCCCCTGCTTGTGTTCCCTCTCTGGCTGTGTTTCTCTCTGTCAAATAAATAAAGTCTTTAAAAAAAAAAAAAGAAGGAATAAGTGAAGGCAAAATAAAAAAAAATCTTTTTTTTAAAGATTTATTTTAGAGAGAGAGTGAGTGAGAGCAAGAGAATGAATGGGGGGGTGGGACAGAAGAAGAGAGAGAGACTCCTCAAGCAGATACCCCATTGAACATGGAGCTGGGATGCAGGACTTGATCCTAGGACTCTGAGATCATGACCTGAGATGAAACCAAGATCCAAATGTTTAACTAACTGAGCCCAAAAAGTGCCCGAAAACCTTTATTTTTCTTATTCTCTTTCTATAAGCATGGTTTCACATATTTATTAAAATTTTTTGTATTTATTATTATTATTTGCTTTTTATTGAAGTATTGTGGACATAGAATGATACATTAGTTTCAAGTGTACAAAATAGTGATTGGACAAGTCTATATATTACACAGTACTCAACACAATAAGTATAATTGCCATCTGTCATCACACAAAGTTATTATAATATTATTAATTATATTCCTTATGTTGTACTTTTCATCTGTATAATTCCCTTATTTTATCCTAATTCCCTTCACTTACTTTTTTATTGAGGTATTTCAAGTGTTTTTATTGAGGAGTTTCAAGTATACAAGATAGTGATTTCACAATTATATAGATTATAATATGCTCACCATAAGTGTAGTTGTCATCTCCTCATATAAAGTGATTGAAATATTACTGAACTCAAAAACACTACCACCTGAATACAACTGATATCCAAACTACTTCATCCAAGAAAAGCAGAATACCCATTTTTATATGATACAACCAAGTAGGATTTGTCCTAAATATGCAAGGCTAGTTAATATTTGCAAATCAATTGATACAGGGTCATCTGGGTGGTTCAGTCTCTTGGTTTCAGCTTAGGTCAATGCTCTCATGGGTCCTGGGATCAAGTCCCACTTTCAGCTCTGCGTTCAATGGGGAGTCTGCTTGAAGATCCTCTCTCTCTCTAAAATGACTAAATAAATCTTAAAAAAAATTCAGAATTTGATAGAGTCTAATATACTGCTTCATGATAAAAAAAACTGTTAATAAAGTAGGAATGTAGGGGAACTTTTCAAATCCATAAAGACTGTCTACAAAAAAACCTACAGTTCACATCATACTTAATGGTGAGAAACTCAAAGTTTTTCCATTAAGATCAGGCACAAGGCATGGGTGTCCCCTCTCACCACTTCTTTTCAAAATCATACTGAAATTCCTTACTGATAAAGTCAGAGAAGGAAATAAAAGGCATACAGAATGGGGAGGAGAACATAAAACTCTCTTTGTTTATACATGATATAATTGCTTCTATAGAAAATCCAAAAAAGACTCAACAACAACAAAAAACTCCTAGAACTAATAAGTGACTATAGGAAGAATTCAGGATAAAAGATTAATATACAAAGTTAATTGTTTTCTATTTTTGTTTCTATTTTGTTAATTATTTCATAATAAACAAGTAGGATTTGAAATTTAAAATATAATACATACTTTAGCACCCTTAAAACCGAAATAGTTAGGTACAAATTTAACTAAATATATATAAGATATATATGATGAAAATTATAAAGCTTTGATGAATGAAATCCAAGAAGAACTAAATTGATAGAGAGAGATATTCCATGTTCATGGATAGACAGATTCAATATTGTCAAGATATCATCTCTTCCTAATTGATCTATAGATTCAATGGAATCCCAAACTCCCAGCAAGTTATTTTATGTGTACTGACAAACTATTCCAAAATCTATATGGAAAGGCAAAAGATCCAGAAGAGCTAACACAACATTAAATAACCAAGTTTAGGATTGATGCTACTCAACTTGAACACTTGTTATAAAGATGTAGTCATCAAGACAATGTGGAATTTGCAAAAGAATAAAAAAATAGAATACTGAAATGCAGGGGCGCCTGGGTGGCTCAGCTGGTTAAGTGACTGCCTTTGGCTCGAGTCATGATCCTGGAGACCCGGGATCAAGTCCCATATTGGGCTTCCTGTTCGGCGGGAGGCCTGCTTCTCCCTCTCTCACTCCCCCTGCTTGTGTTCCCTCTCTGGCTGTGTTTCTCTCTGTCAAATAAATAAAATCTTAAAAAAAAAAAAAAAAGAATACTGAAGCGGAACAGAAGACCCAGAAATAGATCCCCATAAATGTACTCAACTAATCTTTACAAAGGAGCAAAGGAAATACAATGAAACTAATATAACCTCTTCAACAAAGAGTGCTGGAACAAAAGGACATCTGTATGCAAAATGGTAAACATAAGCATGGACCTTATACCTGTCATAGATAGTAGCTCAAAATGGGTAGCAAATAAGCATATGAAAAGATGATCCATATCATTTATCATCAGGGAAATGCAAATTAAAACAAAAATGATATACCACAGCATGCCTATTATAATGGCCAAAATCTGGAACACTGAGAACACCAAATCATGATGACTATACAGAGCAACAGAAATGCTCATACATTGCTGGTAGAAATGCAAATGCCACTTGGAAGGTAGTTTGGAAGTTGTTTTTTTTACATTGCTATACCATATGAAACAGAAATCATGCTCTGTATTATTAACTGAAAGGAGCTGAAAACTTAGGTTCACACAAAAACCTGTATGTGGATGTTTATAGCAACTTTATTCATAATTGTCCAAACTCAGAAGCAACTAAGATGTCTTTCAATAAGTGAATGGATTAATAAACTGCTGTATAGTCACACAATAAAATATTATTCAGTGCTAAAAAGAAATGACCTATCAAGCCATGAAAAGACATAGAGGAACATTAAGTGCATATTACTAACTGAAATAAGCCAATTTTGAGAGGCTATATATTGTATGATTCCAACTAAATGCCACTCTGGAAAGAGCAAACTACAAAGACAATAAGATCAGCAGTTGTCAGGAAGGTTTGGGGTGGGGGAAAAGCATGAAAAGACAGAGATGATTTTTGGCTAATGAAAATACTCTGTATTTTATAATGATGTGTGTATATCATTCTACATTTTTCCATAGAATATATATTAGCAAGAATGAATGCATCCTACCAAACTCCATGTTGTAGAAGATCTATTCCAGGCAAGAATGACCATGAGCTATGGAATTTTCTTTCTTTAGCTATCTCTCATTAGGTAAATTATGGACTTTGGGTGATTATGGAGTGCCAATGTAGGTTTGTCATTAGTAAAAGAAAGAAAAAAAGGTAGGAAAGAAAAAGAAACAAAGAAAGAAAGGAAGAAAGAGAAAGAAAGAAAGAGAGAAAGAAAGAAAGAAAGAAAGAAAGAAAGGAAGAAAGAAAGAAAGAAAGAAAGAAGAAGGAAAGAAAAAAAAGAAAGTAAAAAAAAGAAAAAGAAAAAGTGTTATTTTGGTGACATTTATAATAAGGCCATACATGGGTGGAGGCAGGGGAAATATGGGAAATCACTGTCCCCCCATCAATTTTTTTTGTAAATCTAAAACAGCTCTAAAAATAGCCTTTAAAAATAATCACATGAAAGGCTAGAAAAATATTGGACAACATTCCAATTATGTATTTCAGACACATAATTCAAAATATATGTCCTTAATATGTTCAAAAAATAATAAGATAATTCTCAATTTTGCAGGGAATTAGAGGAATTCTGGAGTGTAGACTTCTGGATGGGGGATGGTGGTATTAGACCTCAGTGGAATCATAATTGATAAAAATTAAAAGAGAAAATATCTGTCATTTAAAGTCTCTGGAAACATTTGAGGGCACACAGCAAATGAAAAAAAATAGTTACTTAATAAAATCTACTATATCTCATTGAGAACAGTCAGTTTATGGCATTTGAACCACAACCTATTCCCTTCCCCCCATTCTCAGCTCTCTTGACAGAAACTCTAATCTGGGAGGGTGCAATCAGAACACAGGACTCTGTATTCCCCAGATTTCAGTGTAGTTTTATAGTATCTTCCTAAAAGGGACAGTTTGCTAGCATTTATCACCCTACCAAACTCCATGTTGTAGAAGATCTATTCCAGCAAGAATGACCAAGAGCTATGGAATTTCCTTTCTTTACCTATCTCTCATTTGTAGGACAGAATCTCTAACTTTGGTACAGCAAGATTCAAATACTTCACTCTCACCCCAACTTAATCTTGAAGTGAAGGTTTCATGCCTGAAAATACAAAATGAGAAGACCAAAAGGTTCTGTCCTCTCAGCACCTGGCTCATAAATTAGGCTTACTTAAGAGAAGTGGGCCCAAACCTCTGGAGAAACGGCACAGAATTTTTCCCAGGAGCAGGAATTAGGCCATAATTAGAAAGAGTTCCATAAGTCTCCCTAAGGGAACTGATTTTATTTGTAAAAGAGCGGCACAAAATCCAAACATAAGGGTGTTCTTGAAAACAATGGAGGTTTTGTGTCAAGCAATTAAAAAGTATATGGTTGCTTTATGAGAAAAACAGCCAAACTATAGTTCAGCTAAAGAAACCTCTGAGGAGAAGAAAGCTAAGATGAGCCCTCATGGGATCAGAACAAGTCTTAAAGACTTGGTGAAAAGATGATCTTTGAAAAGGGACTGCATTTAGTTAAAACAAATTCAGGAGCGATTTATGGCCTAGGACATTATTGAAAACCATACAGCAATCAGTAGAAGTGGGGGCTAACAGCTCAGTGTAATACCAAAAGAGTCAGAGAGCTATATGGAAAGAGCATACAAAGAGAGAGTCAAAGAGAAGCATGGCAAATGTTCTGTCTCCATAGGGTGACTACGTATATCCCCAAGGCTGTGCCTCTCAGATGTGACTCATAGGAAAGAATATATCATATTGAGCTATAACTGTAGGTGAAATAGACTACAATAGTCCACCTGAGTCACTCAGTAAATGAACAAACAAGAAGAAGACCTGGATGATGGGGGTCAAGGAGGGTCACTTGCTATAATATGTCCAGTATCTAAAATGTCCAGTTTTCAAAAAGAAAAAAAGACATGGTAAACAAATAGTAATTTGTTAAAGTAAGTGTAATCCTTACATGGGGGAGGGGGAAGAACAGGCAATAGAACTGCCTTTGATGGAAAATCCAAATGTGAAAAAAATATTTCAAAGCAGATATTATAAATATGCTCATATAATTAAAGGAAATCATATTTACAGAAGTGAAAGAAAATATAATGACACTATGTTATCAAATAAAGAGTACTGACAAAAGACAACTATTATTAAAAAATAACTAATGGAAATTCTGGTGTTGAAAATCTGAATACCTAAAGTGCAAAATCTACCAGAGGTTCCAACACATTTGAATTTGAAAACTTGAAGACAGAGTGATAGAGATTAAGCATTCTTAAGATCAGAAAAGAAAATGAAGAAAATAGAACAAAACCTCAACAAAACGTGAGGTATGATTAAGTATACTAACATATACCAAGTGAAGTACCAGAAGGAGAGAAGAGAGAGAAAGGAGCAGAAAATTCATTAAATAAACAATTTATTGCTGAAAACTTCCCAAATTTAATGAAAAATATATATCTATAGCCCAAAGATGCTAAAAAGAAATCCAAGTAGGACAAGCAGATTGACCAGCATCCATATACATCATAGCAAAAACGCTGTACAACAAATACAAAGGAAAACTCTCAAATATGAAACTGAGAGCATAAGTAATATGAAAAAAGAAAAAAAAAACAGGTAGCTTAGATTTCATCAAAATGAAACCTTTTTGCGCTTTAGAGGACACCATGGATAAAGTGAAAAGAATCCAGAATATATAAAGAATGCTTAAAACTCCATATTAAGAAGACAAAAACCCTGATTGAAAAATGGACAAAGGATCTGAACTGACATTCCAAAGAAGACATAAAATAATAAGCACATGATAATATGCAAAGTGTTTTTAGCCATTAAAGAAATGAAAATCAAACCCTCAGTGAGATACCACTCTGAATGCAACAGTAATGAAAAATTTCAGATGATAACAAGTGTTAACAAGAATGTGGCAAAACTGGAACTTCATACACTGCTGGTAGTACTATAAAGTGGTCCAGTCATATTGGAAAGTGGTCTGGCAATTCCCAAAACAATTACCATATGATCCAGCAATTCTACTCCTAACTACATATTCAAAAGAAATTAATACTATGTTCACACAAAAATTTGCACACATATGTTCAGAGCAATATTATTCACAATAACCCAATAATGGGAACAACCCAAATATCCATCAACTGATGAATGGGTAAGAAAAATGTTGTATATCCATACAACAGAATATTATACAATTAAAAAGAATGAAATACTGATATGCTGCAACATGAATGAATCTTGAAATTATGCTCACTGAATAGTCACCAAAGATTACATCTTACATGATTCTGTTTATATGAGATATTCAGAGAAGGTGAATCTATGGAGACATAATATAGATTAGTGGCTGCCTAGGACTGGATTAAGGGGGTAAAATGAAGAGCCAATGGTAGTGGGTACTTGGCTTTCTTTTTGTGGTGATGAAAATGTTCTAATTTTAATTGTGAGGCTAGTTGCACAAGTTTGTAAATATACCAAAAATCAGAGAGCTATATATTTTTTTATTTTTATTTTTTTATTTTTATTTTTTAAAAAGATTTTAGTTATTTGACAGAGAGAAACACAGTCAGAGAGGGAACACAAGCAGGGGGAGCACACAAGCAGGGGGAGCGAGAGAGGGAGAAGCAGGCTTCCCGCCGAGCAGGGGAGCCTGATGTGGGGCTCAATCCTGGGTCTCTGGGATCATGACCTGAGCTGAAGGTACCCGCTTAACCAACTGAGCCACCCAGGCGCCCCTTCAAATAGTCAAGTCCACAGCTCCAGTCTGCACCGGGGGAGGGGAAGAGAACATTCTTAAATCACATTTAAGAGTAAAGTTTTAAAAGTGACTAGAACTGAATATTCAATGCCATATACAGTCTGGTTAACAGTTTCTTAAAAGTTATGGAATCTGATTAAGATGTTCTTAAAGGACTTACTATCCAATGGGAAAGGAAATTAGGCACAATACATTTATTACTGAATAAATAAAATAAATAATAAAAATTCTAATAAAAGGAAATTAGGCACAATATATTTATTACTGAATAATAAATATACTGAATAAAATCAGTCATGTTTATTTTCCAGTGAATTTAAATTCCACAATAAACTAGGTAATGAATAATCTATGTAAGAGTTGTATTCTCTCACTGAACTTAAGGAAAGGCAAGAGAATTAGATACAGAATTAAGGTAGGAATCATGGTAAGCCTGGAATACCACCACTTTCACGATACCTACCGCAAAAGTGAATGGTCTTCTATTATTTCTTATTTTCTATGTGATTCAGCTCAAGAAGTCATTTGGCTAAAGTTAGGTCTAAGACCTACCTATTGACCACATGAGGGGTCTCCAAGGGGGATTTTATTAGAATCTTTGAGGACTATTTGTTTTTGTAGCAGGAGAACATGGTATTAGAATTTACTGAGCTACTAGAACTGCACCCAGAGGCACAGTTTTGTAAAATGAAGTCAATTTGCTGTCAGAAGAGGAGAAGTGAGAAGAAAAAATAAAGGAATAAAGGAAGGGAAGGGAAGATCCACTATCTAGAATTAGAACTGGGTACAAAACGGGAGTGGATCTTAGCAATAAAAAAGCAGAAATTTTTCAATACAATATGACTTGATCTGAAATAGAAAATAGAGTCCAGTTACTGAGTCTCCTGTGTTTACAAGATGGCTTTGATGGAAGATAGACAAAGCTGGAAGAGTGGTAAAATCAATAGGACATGCCAGCAATACTGCGGCCAAACGGTGAAAATTAATCTGTTGATAGTTGTTTATTTTCTCATATAATCTAAACGTGCTCTCTAACTTCAGGTTTACCTTTAATGTTTTTTTACTTCATACTCATACAATTGTACACACAAATGAGTAAGACATAGATGGTAGTGTAATATCAGTTATTGGTCAAATTATATAATAGCATTTGGTTTGGTGAAAGTTTTTATTCTTTTTGAAATTTTTATCAACTATACCTAGCCCATGGAATTCTTTTGGAACTCAAAGTCAGAAGTACTTGCTCATTTAAATACATATTTTTAAAGAATTAGTCATGCATAACTGAAATTTTGCTAAGTAGTGAGTGGATAATTAGCTCATATAAATTTAAGTAAGCAGGTGATGGGGAAAGGCATTCAGTGGGCTTTGATAAGATATTGGCAACTATACTAGTCAGGGTTTTCCAGAGAAAGAGGCCTAAGGGGTGTGTGTGTGTGTGTGTGTGTGTGTGTGTGTGTGTGTGTGTGAGAGAGAGAGAGAGAGAGAGAGAGAGAGAGAGAGAGAGAAAATAAGAGGTGGGCAACTGAAGGAGGTGACTCTTCATTTAACTGTGGAGGCTAGCAAGCCCAAACTGCAGGGAGGGATGTCAGTTTGGAAACTGAGGGAAGAGTTGATGTTGTACATAGACTACAGGCAGAAATCACTCTTCTTTGGGAATTTCAGCCTTTTTTTCTCTTAAAGCCTTCAACTGATTGGCCCAACCACATTACGGAGGGTGATCTACTTTACTCAAAATCTACTGATTAAATGTTAATCTCATCTAAAATAATACCTTTGCAGCATCATCAAGACAAGTGTTTGACCGAGTGTCCGGGTACTATGGCCTAGCCAAGCTGACGTACAGAATTAACCAACCCAACAACTCTTTCTCATAAAAAAGACTTGCCCCAAGAGATGCTCTCTAAAATATTAGCACATCAGAATTAGGAGAATATTCATTGAGAATCGCAATTTACTGTAATGATTTTAGAGAGTTTATTGTCTAAGTTTCTGTTTCATCATCTTTAAATTCTGTAAAATATATCCTTTTAGATTTAAATATTATGGAGATAATATGTATATAATAATGACTTCCTTAAAAATAGTATCTACTATGACTTCCTTTGAACTCGTTCCTCCTTTTACATTTCAACCATAATAATTTACCAAAGTATACTGGATTCAACAAAGCAATCAAATTCATCCATTCAAGAAAATTTATTTCAAATATTCTGCTTCCAACAGAAAAAATCATTGCTAAAACATTCTGAGAACATAAAGTATTTATTAAGAATTTATTACTTTGTATTCAAACTCCATTACAGAAAAAGGCTAAGCAAAGGTAGCTTTCTCAAGACAAATATATAAACTATACTATTTTGCAAAACAGTCTTCCTTCTTCATATTATATTGCTAAGTAAATATTTTATGAAGTGATTAAATTTGTGCTATGTTCTGAATTTGCTTGAAATACCATTTTTCTTTCAAAGTAGTACACCATACCACATTTGTACAATAATGAGATGTCAATGATATTTAAATAACAATTTG
Source organism: Spilogale gracilis (assembly GCA_004023965.1). Classification (NCBI taxonomy): domain Eukaryota; kingdom Metazoa; phylum Chordata; class Mammalia; order Carnivora; family Mephitidae; genus Spilogale; species Spilogale gracilis. The sequence continues at coordinate 9,709 of PITA01015960.1, forward strand.
GCTATCCCTGTAAATGCACTAAAGTACATTTGACCCACATAAATTATCTATCTTTAAACACTGCATTGAAAGCCTACTATACATCTATTATCCATAACTTGCAATCTGACCTTTTATTTCCTTGACATCTATTTTCAGTATTGGTCTTGGGTGTGTTTTACACTCCATTCTTCTCAGTCATTGCTGAGGATCCATGATTTTTCAACTTTGAAAGTGTGTGAGGTACGTGTAATTTTATTGCTGAAATACTTGTTGCATTTGACAGAAAACTACAAATTTGCCCTAGGGACTGCTCTAAATCTAAGGAGTAAGTTTGTGATTTCCCAGGAGGTACTTAGAGATATTTTTTTTTTTAAGATTTTATTTATTTATTTGACAGAGAGAAACAGCTAGAGAGGGAACACAAGCAGAGGGACTGAGAGAGGGAGAAGCAGGCCTCCCGCCGAGCAGGAAGCCCGACGTGGGGCTCGATCCTGGGCCTCCAGGATCATGACCCGAGCAGAAAGCAGTCACCCAATCAACTAAGCCACCCAGGTGTCCCGATATTTTTTTATAATGTTAGCACTGCCTATTTCCAATTGAATCATGTTTTGATTCATGATTCAAAAAATTTTTAAAGGAATATTCTGAGGGTGCCTGGGTGGCTCAGTCAGTTAAGCTTCCAAGTCTTGATTTTGGCTCAGATCATGATCTCAGCATCATGAGATCAAGCCCTACGTTGGTCTCTAAGCTGAGCATGGAACCTGCTTGAGATTCTCTTTCTCCCTCTCTCTCTGCCCCCCCCATACTCTCCCTCAAAAAACAATACAAGATAACAAGAAAAAGACACACACAAAAAGTAATAATAATAAAAAAAAATGGTAAGTTCAGATAAGAACCCACTTTTGGCTTCCTATCTGGGCTCTGCCATACTGTGAGTTTAGGTAATTGAATATACATTTCTAAATTTTCGTTTTATAATCTTTAAAAGAAGTGGGCAGAAGTGATGGTGATGTTTGCAAAGGTTCATGTCTAAATGGTTTTCCTGTTAAAGCATTATATATATTTTTTCTATTGTAATATTAACTATTTCTGACTTTGTTTGCCATAAGGAGGTTTTGATTGTAGAGCTCAAGTTTGGAAAACCTTATATTTTTGAAAGATATTTTATCAGTATCACTTTACTATAAATATAGGTAACTTGGTATTGTGGGAAATGTATTTCCCCAAACAAAATATTAGTATGTTGTATTATTTTAGTATTATAAATTTTGGTAATAGGTGAAACAAAATTCCTTTTCTCTCCCTTCCTCTGAGCATAGATAATGAATTGGATTGTCGGTTTGTTCAATAAAATTGGTTTTCTAGCTCTTTCATGCACACAATTGGACATACATTTATAAAAGATATTTTAGTATGTATAACTCCAAATTTTGACATTAGAACTACATATATTTTTATTGTCTTCTGATTATGAAGCAACTACTGTTGGTTGTTCCTACTGTGTTTATTCTCAATTATTCATTCACTGTAACAGTCATTTATTCATACTTTCACATACTTTATTCATTTATCCAGGATTATATATTTTTAGGAAATGTTAAGGTAGATTTGTCTTGTCAAATCCCTACCACATGGACATTCTTAAATTATGTATCAAATTTGGTCTCCTTAAATTTTTTTCAATTATTGTTTTATTGACTATATTTCCTGTTGTACTTTTCATCTCTGTGATTTATTTGCATCATAACTAGAAGCTTGTACCTCTTAACCCCCTTCACCTGTTTTGCCCATTCTCCCGCCTCCCCCTCTCTGGCAACCATCAATTTGTCCTCTGTAGTTACGTGTCTATATAGACTTCACTTTTTAGATGTCACATATAGTGAAATCATATAGTATTTGCCTTTCTCAGTTTGATCCATTTCACTTAGTGTAATACCCTTTAGTTCATCCATGTTGTTGCATTAAATGGCACAATCTCATTCCTTTTTATGGTCGAGTAATGTTCCATAGTATATGTCTCCCACATCTTCTTTACCCATTCATGTATACTGATAAGACACTGGGGTTGCTTCCATTATCTTGGCTAAATTCCTTTACATATTTTGGATGTTCACCCCTTCTCAAGTATATCATTTGCAAATATCTTTTCCCTTTAGTAGGTTGCCTTTTCATTCTACTCATTTTCATTTTTCCTTTGCCATGAAAAAGCTCTTTTTTTTTTAAGATTTTATTTATTTGACAGAGAGAAACACAGTCAGAGAGGAAACACAAGCAGCGGGAGTCAGAGAGGGAGAAGCAGGCTTCCCAGTGAGCAGGCAACCCAATACGGGGCTCGATCCTGGGAGTCTGGAATCATGACCTGAAGTGAAGGCAGAGGCTTAACCATTGAGCCACCCAGGTGCCCCGAAAAAGCTCTTTATTTTGGTATAGTCCCAATAGTTGATTTTTGCTTTTGTTTCACTTGTCTGAGACACATCCATAAATATGCTCCTCAGGCCATGTCCAAGAGATCACTGGCTATGTTTCTTTTAGGAGTTTTATGGTTTAGCATCTCACATTTAAGTCTCTAATCCATTTTGAATTTACTTTTATGTACAGTGTAAGAAAGTAGTCTAGTGTCAGTCTTTTGCATGTAGTGTCCAATTTCCCAGCATGATTTATTGAAAAAACTGTCTCTTCCCCATTGTATGTTATATCCAAATTATTTTTAATCAGCTTTATTGAAGCATATTAACATAAATTTACTTATTTTCATGTACAAGTCAATAAATTTTGACAAATATGCATGGTTGTTCAATCAACAAAATCATGATATGGAACATTACTAACTCCCCAAAGGTTCACCCAGATTCCCTTGTAATCAATCCTGTTCTCCTGACTCTTATCCTTTAAAACCACTGGTATGCTTTCTGTTATTATATTTTTCTTTTTCTCTAGAATTTTGTGTAAAAAGAATCATACATGGTTTTTCTGTGTGTTTCTGTCAATTAGCATAATATTTTGAAATTCATCCATGATTCCACTAATACTGGAGTAACTGGTGACTAGTTAAGGTTCTCTGTATTTCTAAATAAATTATATAATCAACTTTCCAAATTTCTTTAATGAGAATTCTAGGATAAATAGGTGTGCATTGAATCCACAGATCAAATTGGAGATAACTGACATCTTAAGATTATTTTATCTTCCAATTCATGATTATGGAATTTCCCTTCTCATTTCTTTAACATTTCTTTAATATCTGTCAGCAGCAGTGAATTGTAGTCTCCTGTGGCTTGATCTTGTGTTATTACAATTGAGATCTCCAAATTTCATGATTTTTGATGCCATTGTACATGGTATACTTTTATTTCAAATTTCAACTGCTCATTGGCATTATATAAAATGTAGTTTTATTTTGCATATTGACTTTGTTTACTGTGATACTGCTAAATTCACTTGTAATTTTTCATAGCTTTCTTCTGTAGATTTCTTAGGATTTTTGAGTACTCATTTTCTATGTCAATAAGGAGGTTATTTATTTCTAATTTATATGCTCTCATTTCTTTCTTCCCTTATTGATCTGATGAGAATCTCCACTACGACTTTCTTTCTACAAGTGGTGGCAATGGATATTTTTGACTTATTTATGATCTTAGAGGAAAAATATGTAGTCATTCACCTTCTTTTCCCCCTTTTTTTTAGAGAGGGAGAGAGATAGGGATGGTGGAAAGGGGCAGAAGGAGAGGGAGAGAGAATCTTAAGCAGACTCCATGCCCATCACTGAGCTTTATGCAGGGCTCAATTTCACAACCTTGAGATCATGACCTGAGCCAAAATCAAGAGTCAGTCACTACCTGACTGATCTACCCTGCTGTCCCTAGTAATTCACCTTTAAGTGTGATGAAGTTGTACATATGCTTTTGATCAATCTAGTTTGCTAAGAGTTTTTTTTTTTAACATGAATGGAAGCTGAATTTTGATAAATGCTATGTCCATAGCTAGTCTCAATCTATTCATATAGTTATATATTTTTCATTTTTTAGTCTAGTAACACTGAAAATTATAACGATTATTTTTTGAATATTAAACCATCCTTCAATACCCAGGATAAACTCAACTTATTTATGATCTATGATCTTTTCTATATATGACTAAATTGAGTTTCTAAATCGGGGATAATTGTTTTAGAGTATGTTCAGAGACATTTGTCTTTAATATTACTGTAATAACTTTTTCTAATATTGTTATTAAATTAATGGTCCCTCATAAAATAAGTTGAAATGTATTTTTTCATTTCCCAGAAAAAAGTTTTTGGCATTGTATTACTTTATATATATAAAGTATATATATACATATAAACACTATATATAAAAGTATATATATTTAGAGAGAGAGAGAGAAAGGAAGCACAGCTGGGGGGAAGGGCAAAGGAAAAGGGAGAGAGAGAATCTTTTTAAGATTTATTTATTTTAGAGAGACAGCATGCATGTGTGTAAGTCAGGGAGGCGGGCAGAGGGAGAAGGAGAGAAGCTGACTCCCTGCTGAGTTGGGAACCTAATGCAGAGCTCAATCCTAGGACCCTGAGATCTTGACCTGAACCAAAATCAAGAGCCAGATGCTCAACTCACTGAGCCACCCAGGTACCAAAAAGAGAGGGAGAGAATCTTAAGCAGGCTCTATGCTCAGTGTGGAGCCTATGCTGGGCTTGATCTCAAGATCTGAAATCATAACCTGAGCAGAAATGAAGATTCAAATGCTTAACCAACTAGGTCACCCAGGTTCCATGGAACTGTATTACTTTTTAAAATGCTAGTTAGAGGGACGCCTGGGTGGCTCAGTTGGTTAGGCCACTGCCTTCGGCTCAGGTCATGATACCGGAGATCCGGGATCGAGCCCCACATCGGGCTTCCTGCTCAGCGGGAAGCCTGCTTCTCCCTCTCTTGCTCCCCCTGCTTGTGTTCCCTCTCTGGCTGTGTTTCTCTCTGTCAAATAAATAAAATCTTTAAAAAAAAATAATAAAATAAAATAAAATGCTAGTTAGAGGGTGTCTGGTGGTTCAGTTGTTTTGAGTATTCACTCTTGGTTTTGGGTGGTATCATGGCCTCAGTGTCCTGACATAGAGCCTCAAGTTAGGCTCCATGATCAGGGTGGAGTCTGCTGGACATTCTCTCTTCTTTCTCTCTCCCTTTGCCCCTCCCCCTGATCATGCAGTGCATGCTCTCTCCCCCAAATAAATAAATAAATAAATCTTTAAAATGTTTCTAATAATTTACCAGTTAAGTCTTATGGGCTTAGATTTTCTTTGTGGAAAGGTTTTTAGCTGCTAATTGAATTAATATTATTTAGGTTATTTTATTTTTCTTTGAAGTGAGCTTTAGTAGATTATTTTCAGGGATCTGCATATTTTATTTCATGATTAAATTGGCATAAACTTGCTCAAAATTGCTAAATATGGTGGTGTCTGTAATACTGTAATACCTCTTAAAATTCTGTTATTGGTCACCTGTGTCTTTATTTTTCTCATTAGTCTAACAGAAGTTTATAAATCTTACTGACATTAAAAAAATCAAGTTGGAGGTTCTTAGACTTCTGTTATTTTTCTGTTTTCTATATTTACTCTTGCCCTTATCCTTGGTAGTTCTTTTCTTCAGATTATTTTTGGATTAATTTTTCTTATTTTCTGGTGACTTAAAGTAAAATTATTAGGTAAATATTTGAAAACTTTCTTGCTTCAAATACTATACATTTCCTTTAAAACTGCTTTTGCCTCATCCGACAACATTTAAAATATTATGTATTAATTTTTTCAGGTAACTGTAATAACTTTCATTATTATTTTATCATTGACCACTTTGTTATTTAAAATGTGTTAATTTCTAAATATTTGATTTTCACATATTTTTATTGATTGTAGTTTAATTTTACTTGGGTCAGAGTATTTACTTTGTACATTTTCTTTCAAACTTATAACTACTTTTATTGCTCAGAATACATGTGTGTCCATTTGCATTTGAAAATAATGTGTACTCTTCTGCTATTTAGTAGAGTGTTCTATGAGTATATTTGGTCAAAAATATTGCATTATTGAATTATAACACATACAATTGATTTTCTGTCCAACTGCAGATCTCTGAATTACTCATAAAGAAGTGTTAAAAATCTTCAACTATAATTTTGGATTGTCCATTATTCCCTTCAGTTCCACAAGTTTTTGCTTTATGTTTTTTGAAGTTCAGTTACTCGGTACATAAGTGTTTATGACAGTTTCATCCTCTTGATTAACTTTTATCATCAAATTTTTTTCTTTACTTTTTATTCTTTCTCTTAAATCTTTTGAGATTTATATCACAATTCCAGCTTTCTTATAATCAGTCTTAATAAAGTATATTTTCCCATCTTTTTATTTTTAATCTACCTATGCCTTTATATATAAAGTGGCTTTACTCTTTGTTGTTAGACATATGGTAGTGTCTTTTTTTTTTTAAATACAGAATGGAAATATCTAGTTTTTAATTAGGAGGCTTAGAGTATTTCCACTTAATTGTATTTACCAAAATTGTTGTTTGCTATGTTACATTGCTATTTTTTCTTTTTTGTTACACTATTTGTAGTTTTTCCTCTTTACTTGCCTTCTTTTGATAAGATTGAGGGTTTTTTTTAATGATTCTCTTCTATCTATAGTATTCACTTATTTTTTATCCTCTTATTTAATTTTTTTTAACAGTTGTCCTTAGGACTAACAGTATATATCTTTAACGCAACACAGTGTGCTTTCAAATAATAATAGATCAATTCACGAAAAATGCAAGAAACTTACAACTTAATTCTTCCATTTCTCCCCCCACCCCATCCCTCATGCTACTGTTTTCAGGCACTCTATTTCTACATAGTTTATTAATGCTACTGCATTGGTTTTCTAATGCTGTTGTAACAAATTATTACACATCTGGTGGCTTAAGAAAACAGAAATTTATTCTCTTACAGTTTGGGAGGTCAGAACTTCAAAGTGAGTCTTCAGAGTTTTGTTCTGTCTGGAAACAGGAGGGAGAATTTGTTTCCTTGCCTTTCCAGATTCTGCAAGCCGTCTACATTGTTTGGCTCATGACCTCTTCCTACACCTTCACAGTATGGCTCTTCCCTCCAACCTCTGTTGCTGTTATCTTTTTTCTTTTTTTTTTTCTTAACCTCTACCTCTCTAAGGAGTCTTGTTATTATATCAACCCTACCCAGATCCAGAGTAATCTTCCCAAGTTTATTAACTTAACAAAAATGATATGTCCCTTTTGAATGTAAGGTAGAATACAGGTTCCTTGGATTAGGATATAAACATCTTTATGTTTAAAGCTTACTAGAGTCAACCCTCTGGCCCTCAAAGGGTCACATCCATTCCAAATACAAAAGAAATCTCTAACCCAAGTTCTTCAAAAGCATCTACCCATTGCATCATCATCTCTCAAATCTGCAATCTCACTTAAGTCACATCAGTTCAAAAGTTTCAAATCTCATTATCTACTTCAATTAAATTAGGTATGGATGAGACTTTGGTATAATGCATTCTGGGCCAAAATTTCTTTCCATCTATTAACCTGTGAAACTCAACAAGAAATCAGTTCCTAAAATACAATGTTGGTATGGGCCATAGGTTAACAGCTATAGATATTCAGATAGAAAGAGTTTTATTTTTAGTTTCAGTACTTAAAAAAATGTTGCTCTATTTTTATCTCATTTGAATAACTTATGACAAGTACTCTATAGTTAATGTTTATGGAAAATCTTGTTTTTTTCCTAATTGATTAAATTTTTTCTCTTTGTTAGTATTTTCCAGCAATCTAACTATGATGTGCTTTGGTATTATTTTCACTTTTCTTCTGTTTTGGTTTTAATGAACTTCTCAAGTCTATGGTTTCATAGTCTCTATGAAACTGGGTGTGGGGGTGGTAAAATAGCCATTTCTTCAAATATATTTTCTGCTACTGTTCCTTTTCAGACTTCTATTGTACATGTTAGATTTCTTGATACTATGATGAAGTTTAGTGATATCCTTTGGTTTATATTGGTTGTTTTTCCTCCCTGTACTTCATTTTTAGATAATGGCTTGCTTTGCTTTTCTTTTGTTATATCTTAAATTCACATATCTTACTCCACAGGGATTAATATGCTAACATGTTGTTAATTCTATTAATGTATTTTTGCAGGTATTTCACTTTTCAATTTCTTATAGTGATATTTGTACTTTTTTTTTACATTTTCTTTTACTCTTGTCATTATGGCCATATATTCCTATAACTTTTTTAAAGATATAAACATATAGAAAATAGTTATTTTAACTACCTTGTTTTATAATTCTATCATCTCTGTCATTTTCCATTCAGTTTATATTAATTGATTTACTCCTGGTATAGGAGTAAATCATATTTTTCTGCTTTGCATGTTGGGAATTTTTTAATGGCTAAGGGACAATATGGATTTTATACTGTCAAGTGCTGGATTTTGCTGTATTCCTTTAAATAATGTTTGATTGGTTCTGGAATAAAAAAAACCTATCACATTCTTTTGAGGATTCCCCAGCAATCATTTATTATGGCAAACTCAGAGCAGCCTTTAATCACGGACTGATTTAGCCCCACTACTTATGCATTACTTTGTTTAAGGTCTTTTCCGATCCTTCTTGTATTATTAGTTATTCTCTCTCTAGTTGGCAAGAAAACAAATTATTTTTGCCTTCTGTGAACTCTGGTAATTATTTAGCCTGATACTTTTGAGTCTTTTTATTTTTCTCAAAAAATCTCAGGTAAATTCATGATCCTTCTTATAAATTTCCAAAGAAGCACTAAATTGAAGATTAAAGTGGACTCTTCTGTTTGTCTTTCCTCTAGTATATATTCTTTAGTATTATATTCACAAACTATAGCCACCTTGACCTTCCTGATTCCCAATCTGTCTCTCCAACTTAGAGAGTTCCTGGTTTTTCTGGAAATCTCATTCCTTATACTGTATACAGGAAATTTCCTTTAGGCAAGAAGCTAGGACAATTGGAAGGTTCACCTCAAAAGAAGGTTTCTCTTTTCCCAGGGATTACTAGCTCATGTTGCTTATTTCCAATGTTTAAATATTGTCACTTGATATTCTTTGTTTCATTTTTTTAGTTGTTGAAGATAGGAAGGCAAATCCAATTCCTTACTTTATCATGGATGGAAGGAGAAGTCACCTACAAAAATTCTGAATGCATTTTTTATACAATTATATTTTTGCATAGGTATTTTTCTTGTGCATCATCTACAGTAGTAAGCATAAATAAATGTAACATTTATTTTAGGAGTTACATTCTCAGGCCATATTAAAACAGATTTTATCCAGAGAGTATAATATTTGTTCAAATACCTACACATTACATTTTTATTCAAACTTACACTCATAATGTCATTTGGAATATCTTGTGCATTCCATTTTTCTAGTGATTTACAGAACCAATTTATGGAATCCATAAGTTGAAAAGAGTCCCTTGAAGTTTTAATTTCATACTTTAAAAATATCTGGTGAGCAAATATTTTCTAAAAAAAATAGCTTAGGGATAGTGGTCATCATAGTAAATATTTTTTAAACATTTTAGTATCTCAGAAATATATAGTAGCATGGAAAATAATATATTTAGAACCCAATACCGATTTGTTTTTTTCTGAAAAATGTGCTTTTTAAATAGATTTACTTATATTCACATCTATTCATTCTTCAATTGCTATTCTTGTTTGCCTACTGTGTATTATATATCTCTAGAGAAAATGTAAAAATATATAATTTCAAAAGTAAACTCAGTTCAAAAATAAACTCAAAATGGGTTAAAGACCTAAATGTGAGAACCGAAACCATAAAACTCCTAGAAGAAAACATATGAGGTAATCTCTCTGACATTAGCTTTAGAAACATTTTTCTAGGTAGGCAACCTCAGCCAAAGGAAACAAAAGGAAATATAAACTATTTGGAATGTATCAAAATAAGAAGCTTTTGCACAACAAACAAACCACAACAAAACAAATGAAACCTATCGAGAGAAAGATATCTCCAAATGATATTCTTTTTTTTTTTTTAAGATTTTATTTATTTGACAGAGAGAAATACAGCCAGAGAGGGAACACAAGTAGGGGGAGTGAGAGAGGGAGAAGTAGGCTCCCCGCCAAGCAGGGAGCCCGACGTGGGGATCTATCCCGGGTCTCTGGGATCATGACCCGAGCCGAAGGCAGTTTCTCAACCAACTGTGCCACCCAGGTGCCCCTCCAAATGATATTTCTGATAAAGGGTTAATAGCCTAAATTTATAATGAGCTTATACAAAACAATACTAAAATCCCCCACAAGCAATCCAATTAAAAATGGGCAGAGGACTTGTACAGACATTTTTCCAAAGGCATACAGATGGCCAAAAGACACATGAGAAAATTGTGAACATCAGTAATTATCAGGGAAATGTTAATCAAAACCACAATGAGGTATCACTTCATATCAATCAGAATGACTAGATCAAAAAGACATGAAAAAACAATGTTGGTAAGGTTGTAGAAAAAAGGGAATTCTCATGCGTTATCGGGAATACAAATTGGTGCAACCACTGTGAAAAATGTGTTGAGTTTCCTCAAAAAATTAAAAATGGAAATACCATTTAATTCAGTAATAATACTACTGGGTATTTACCCAAAGAAAATCAAACACTTATTTGAAAAGATATTCACCCTATGTTTATTGCAACATTATCTATCATAGCTAAGAAATGGAAGCAACCCCAGTATCCATCAATAGATGAATGGACAAAGAAGATGTGGAATGTATGTATGTACATAAAATATAATCAGCCATAAAAAACAAGGAACTCTTGTCATTTGCAATAACATGAATGGAACTAACAGGTATCATGCTAAATGAAATAAGTCAGACAGACAAAGACAAATACCATATGATTTTAATTATACATAAAACAAACAAATAAAATCAGTAGAAACAGACCCATAAATAAAGAAAAGAAACTGAGGGATGCTTCAGGGAGTGGGATAAGGGAAAGGTCAAAATAGGTGAAGGATAGAAGGAGGTACAGGCTTCCAGTTATGTAATGAATAATTCAAGGGAGCGAAAGGTACAACATAGGTACCACAATAATACAGTAAATATTGTTTTGTAACAGCATTGTAAAAAAGAATATGATTTTAAAAATGTAATTATATCACATCATTCCCTTTTTATTTTAAATCTGTTGGTATCATCAATGATCTCAGTAGTTCTATGAGACTTGAAAGCAGTGAAAAACATGTAAAGGTTTAAATCTCCCTTCCTACCTACATGGTTGAATCTGATATCTGACTTGATGGAAGCTTCACAATATTTTGCAAAATCTGGGGATCTTATAGCATTTATGTTAAACTTTCTTCTAACTGTGGACTTAACCAATGGTACTCAGAATTAGTGCCAAGTTTAAGTGCTGCCTGTAGAAATATGAACAAACTCCATTTATATTACCAACTAAGTGGACAGTTCTCTCATACTGGAATACTACTGATAGTATTTTGAGGGAGGTATTCTCAATATATGTGGTATTTTGATTCTGCCAGGAAGTCAGTTTGAACAATAGGTAGACGGAGAAAGCCATCCCAAGTGAACCCTTCAACTGTCATTTCCTCATCCAAGGGTGGAGGATGCAAATATTGATTTGCCATTTTCCTCTAGTTAGAATTTCATAGTTTTTAAGTTATTTTTTTAATCTATAAAAGGATCTTTCCTCAGAAATAAATCTGTCTGTCCTCAGCACCTCCTCTACTCTCTGACATTTTCCCAGATCATGATTCCTTAATCTTCCTTCCCCTGCTGTTTGTAAGATAATAGGAAAATCTCTTGATGTGGGTTTCATCTAGGATCTTGCCTTACTTTTAAACCACATTGTGTATCATCTTGTTTACTTGAGGCTCTAGGACAGTAATAGGATAATGACTATTTTTATCCAGTTTATGGGAAACATATATGCTTATTATCCATGTGTGTCATGGTTTATGAGATAATTTCCTATTAAAAAACATGGAATATTTTTTTAAAATTAGAGCTTTTGTTCTGCTATTGTTTAATGGTACCAAAAATAAATATTTTTGTCTATTTTATGTCAGACAATGTGCTCAGTGCTGGGCATATAACAGTGAACAAACTACACACAAGCACATAGAAACAAGTTCACTTAGTGGATGCCTGGGTGGTTCAGTTGGTTAAGCAGCTGCCTTGAGCTCAGGTCATTATCCCAGGCTCCTGGAATTGAGCCCCATGCCTTCTCTGGCTCCTTGCTCAGTGCAGAGCCTGCTTCTCCCCTGCCCGTCCCTCCCTCTGTTTGTGCTTGTTTTCTCTCTTTCTCTCTCTGTCAAATAATTAAATAAATCTTTAAATGTTGAATGAAAAAAAATAAGTGAATGCAGACTGTAGAAGATTGGTTTGCAAAACTGGCATCAGTGGTATTTGTGGAAAAATCTAGTTTCTGTTCTGCTTCACATAAGCACACTTTAAATAATAGCATTTAGAAGAATAACATATAGAATGCCTCAATTCAAAAATAATGTCACCCTGAGAAGTATATATAATTTAACTGAAATGCAATATTTGTGAGAGCCAACATTTTTTCCTTTGATAATACTTTTATCAATATAAGGTTAATAAAATTTCAGAATTAAAAAGAGTACACGTTCAAGCAACTGATAAGTTGGTATTAAAAGATGATTATTGGGCACTGATTTACTAAGATGATTGAAGAAGTACCTTGCCATACCTCTAGTTAAGTATAATACTATAAAGTTCCCTGGAACAAAATTGATGTATCTGAGATGTTATCCAGGATGTACTCTTATGCTATTTTTGCAAGCTGCTTTCATCATACTGAGAAGGATTTGTCAAGATGCTTACCTGTTGTGAAAATTCAACATGATTTCTTGAGGGTGCAATCTAAGGCTGACTTATACCATCTCCTCTTAACACTGCTATATCAATGTCTATGTGATTGTAATTCTTTCTGGGTCCCTCTTTATTCAATGGTTGCTGTGCAAAATGTGGGACAAAACAAATGCATGTCATGCTCTAAGGCTACTGTATATCATATGTATTTACCAGGAATTAAAAAAAAAGAAAATGTACAAAATGCATCTTTACACATAAGCTCTTTTATCTTAATCCTTTAAAATTTTTCATGTTTGGCTGGTTTACATGAAACTGAGGCAAATAGACTGACCCATCTTTTATTTTTTATACATACTGAGGTGGTTCATCTTTTAAAAAATTTTTATTTAAATTCCAGTTAATTAACATGCAGTGTAGTACTAGTTTCAGGTGTACAACATAGTGATTCAGCACTTCCATACATCACCCGGTGCTAATCACCAGTGAACTCCTTACTCCCCATCACCTATTTCACATAACTCCCCACCCACCTCCCCTCTGGTAACCACCAATTTGTTCCCTATAGTTAAGGGTCCATTTCCATTTCCTGGTTTGCTCCTCTTTCTCTTTTCCCTTTGCTTTTGTTGTTGTTGTTTGTTTCTTAAATCCCATGTATGAGTGAAATCATATGGTATTTGTCTTTCTTTGAGTTATTTTACACAATATAATACTAGCTAGCTCCATCCACATTGTTGCAAATTACAAGATTTCATTTTTTATGGCTAATATTCCATTGCATACCACACACACACACACACACACACACACACACATATATATATATACATATATATACCACCTCTTCTTTTTTTTTTTACTATTTTTTTTAAGATTTTATTTATTTCTTTGACAGAGAGAAACACAGCTAGAGAGGGAACACAAGCAGAGGGACTGAAAGAGGGAGAAGCAGGCTTCCTGCCGAGCAGGGAGCCCAATGTGGGACTCGATCCCGGGTCTCCAGAATCATGACCTGAGCCGAAAGCAGTCGCTTAACCAACTGAGCCACCCAGGTGCCCCAATATACCACCTCTTCGTTATCCGTTCATCAGTCAGTGGATGTGGATACTGGGACTATTTTCATAATCTGGGTATTGTAGACAATGCTGCTATATAAACATCAGGGTGCATGTATCCCTTTGAATTAGTATTTTTTGTATTCTTTGGGTAAATACCTAGTGGTGCATTGCTGGATCAGATGACAGTTCCATTTTTAACTTTTTGAGGAAACTCCATACTGTTTTCCAGAGTGGCTGTGCCAGTTTGCATACCCACCAACAGTGTAAGAGGGTTCCTCTTTTGCCACATCCTTGCCAACACCTGTTGTTTCTTGTATTATTGATTTTAGTCATTCTGATCAGTGTGAGATAATATTTCATTCTGGTTTTGATTTGCATTTCCTTGATGATGACTGATGTTGAGCATCTTTTCATGTGTCTGTCGGCCATCTGAATGTCTTCTTTAGAAAAATGACTATTATGTCTTTTGTCCATTTTTAAACTGGATTATTCATTTTTTGGTTGTTGAGCTTTATAAGTTCTGTATATATTTTGGATACTAACCCTTTATCTAATATGTCATTTGCAAATATCTTCTCCCATTTCATACCGTTGCCATTTAGTTTTATTGTTTATTATATATTTTTGTAAGTATGTCTGGAATGCAAGGAAGAAATGTTAAATATATATTTATATATACATATACACACATATATATGTAATTATATAAATTATGTTTACACGTATATGTAAAATATATATAGTTGGGCATTCAATATATACAGTATATCAAATTATTGGTCAAAGAGAAATGGCATTCAAAACATTATCTAGCTATTATAAAGGAGTCAAAATTTTGTGTCTATTGTCATTTTGTGGAAGTCATATGTTAATAAGGAAGCCAAATGGAAAATTCTTATTCCAGATCTATATAGAATTGAACTATAAAAGACTCTTGAATACTTGAGAATTTTGATTGCTTATTTTCAAAGAAGTCCCAAATTTCTAAAAGTAATTTTCTTTAATACTGTATATTTTATTTCTAAGAAGGCCATGAAAAAATGTGATATGCCTGCATTTATAAATGAGTGCATACAATTTGATTATGTCATAACTATGTGTACTTCAGTTTCACCGATAGAATATAAAACATTTTATGATTGTGTTGTTCTCTGCACATAGCAAGTACTGACTAGTATAAGTTCACTTGATATGTGAGTCTAAGAATAAAGTTCTCATATTTCTCTATTTGAAGTTAGACAGTATCTAAAAAAGGAAAGGGATAGGCAATTTAAGACATACTAAATACATTATCCCCACTCCAACTTTACTTTCATCAAATGTATTCTGCTACTTTCATCTTCTTTATTCTTCCATTGCCTGTCTTTGCTTCATTTTCTTAGCTTATCTCCCTCACTCCTTCCTTCTGCATTGAGGTACACTACTCTGAAACAACCTTTTTCTTATCTTATCTTTTATCTTTCTCTCTCTCACAGCTCTGTCCTATTACACTTTGACTAAGTTTCATGGGAATCTTTGTTACAGCACTGTAAATATACCTGGCCAAAGTATAAAATCTCTCAGCACAAGTATATAAAAAGTAGAAGACATGAATGCCCAGTCCCGGCCTGCAAAGTGCAGTTGGTGAAAAGGGAAGGTTTTGTTCAGTAGTTTAGTAAGCCAGCAGATGCAAGCTTTATTCACAACGAGCTTTCTTCCTTGTGGAATAAACATCATGCAATGGTTTTCTTCTACCTATTGCAAACCATTTAAAATACACACCTCAATTGGCTTGACTGCCTCCGTTCCACTGCTTACCTTACTTAAGCATGGCTACATACTTTCTCACTCAGTTGTGTGTGGGGTCAATGACCCAGATATTCTTCTTCTCGATTCTGGCTCTGTGTACTTTTTCATGTATGCTGTTATCAGTTTTATTCCCTTACTGTTTTGTTTTTTTTTAAAGATTTTATTTATTTGACAGAGAGAAACACAGCCAGAGAGGGAACACAAGCAGGGGGAGTGAGAGAGGGAGAAGCAGGCTTCCCGCCGAGCAGGGAGCCCGATGTGGGACTCGATCCAGGGTCTCCGGGATCATGACCTGAGCCGAAGGCAGTCGCGTAACCAACTGAGCCACCCAGGCGCCCCATCCTTACTGTTTTTCTATCTCCATTGTTGACAGAGTGTTTTTATAAGAATGATTACATTAATCATTCTTCTAAATATTTAGTATCCCATACTATGGTCCAAATATACTAATTTGGCCTCTGGGTTCACTCTTGAGCTCCAAATGAAACACTGACATGAGGAACTCAATGTAGAATCCACAACGTTAAAGTATAAAACTATTAACTTTTTGGTATTAACCATCTCATTATTTATTGCCATTTATTTTGTAATTATTTCTTAGGAAAAAAATATCATTGTGCCATGCCAACTTTAACTGCAGCAGCAGATTTAAAGAAGAATTCAGACTTCAGCCTTCCCCTGAGGCTGATGGACTTCTCCTTTCAAAGTAGGACACTTCTATCTGATGGCATTAACCATAAAATCCCCCATTTCAAGTCTATGATATCCTGAAGGACAACGGCTCATTTCATTTCTTATCAAGAAATCGAGCAGATCAGTCATATTTCCTGAATCAAATGACATTTCAGAAAATTCATTTGAACCAAAATGAGGTTTCCTCTCTACAGACTCCAATTAGTTTAAAAGTGGTTTCTGATGACAATTTTCAAAATAACTAAGTGGTATATAAAAATACCCATATTTGTATGTATATGACTATTATCAACTCATGCTTCACACACACATATGTAAGCACTGATACATACACCCCTCCCCACCCACTCGCACCCCCATTCACACACACTGACACACACACAGGCTTCCCAGGAACTACAGCTAGCCACCCTATCAAGCAGTATAAATCTTTAATTTTAGTGTTCAGCATTAATAGTAAAGTACTTAAGATCTTTCCTCCCTTTTTTTTCTCAATCCATTACCCTAGGTATTCCAGTGGGAGTGTGCTCACTCGTTTGCTCCCTAAGTACACAAAATTAGCTGCTTATCGGTTGATCTTCTTACATGATCCTTTAAAAATCCTTTGTGTGTGTGCACAGGCACTTATGCAGCGTCCAAGGCCGCTTTTGCCTTTAGAGGAAGCCTAGACAAGCCACCCCCAGCCTTTTTCTTACCCACTCACAGGGGGCTCAGGCCTAATTAAATTGCTCTCAAAGACAAGAAGGGATGAATTTTCTTCTTTCCATCTCCCTTGTCACCCATTTAACTCAGCTGACATTCACTGACTCCTTTTTACTTATGTTCAAAAAAAAGAAGAGAAAAGAAAAAACCCACACACGCGCGCGCACACACACACACACACACACACACACACACACAAAAGCCCTGTAAAGACAGGGTTTAGAGAGCCAGAGCTGGGAGAAGTAGGGAGGGGCAGTGTTCGTGGATAAACTCTTAATCTGGTTACTCCCTGTGATTTATAATTTCAGAAACAAACAATGGAAACAAGACAGAGAGACAGTGCCAGAGGAGAGGTTTGATTTCTCTTGTTTCAATTTTATTCCATTAAACTTAACACTAAAGAAGTCTAAAATACACAAATACACACAGGCGCGCCCGTGTGTGTGCGCGCGCGCACACACACACACACACACACACACACACACACACACTGCTTCTGGTCAATCCTGAACCCCCCTCCTTTTTTTTTTTCCTGGGCTCGGATTAATGAGGGAGGTTGGGGAAACCAGGATGAGCAGAGCCTGTTAATGTAGCTCTGCCCAAGAGGGGTAGAGGGAAGCTGCAGCCACTTTGGCCGGCCTGCTATTGATTGGACTGCAGGTGGTGGGGGAGCCGCTGCCAGTGCTGCATTTCTGAAGCTGGGGTTCAGGGAGCGGCTGGAGAGCTTTGGCTAGACCAGACAACAGGAGCCCTGTGCAAGTCAAGCTCCAGTAAGGGCCTAGGAAGAGCCAGGCAATTAGCATTTGAAGGTCATGGAAAGTTCCCTCCCCCTCTTCTGTGTTTTCATCACAGTATCTAGGCTTCCTTCCCTCCTCCGCCTTTCTTCATCACCCATACTCCAGACACATCTAAGGAATCCATTCAATTAAATCTCTCTCGGCTCCAGCTGGCTCCTGAGTGAAAGGTCAGTGGAGTTCAGGAAGGAGAAAAAGACACAAGAAGGAGCTGGTGCTTGTGGCTGCCTCTGACCCTGCCTTTAGTCTCCCCTCCCACTCCCTCACACCTTGCCCATACTCCCCACTTCCTTTCTATGTACCACCTTTAATGATACCCGATGGTCAATCACTCCCCAGCAGTAAGAGAGATGCCCTGAAGCATCATTGTGGTAGGGAGGGATCGATCAGATTAAAAAAAAAAAAGATGATAATGATGACCTGTGGACATAATATCTGTTGGTTTGCTGTGCTTCTTGGAGGCCTATCACTGCTGGCCTGGGCCAGCCCAGCTGCTTGGAGGGCTGTGTCAGTCCTTGGTATTCTTCCCTGCCTGCATTTTGTCTTAACTTAAAGAGACCTAATTAGACTGACAGATACTCTGTTGGTTTGCCTTTTTGCTGGCCTGTTTGGTTCCAGAAATAGACCAGGGCAAGTAAAGATGACTGATCCTACTTCTGCAAATCATATGGTTCAAGTTAACCAAGAAGCAGCATATCTAAATATGTATGGTAATATTAAAAATACTTTAGAAGATTGTTTGAAGGATTAAGCTAGGTATACAGATATTTTAAAAATTATGACTGTATGGTTTAAATGACAGATATTAACAAAACGATTTGGTGAAAAAATTCATTGGACAAAAGTAGTTCAGGTAGAGAGTTTGCAGAAATTATGTACATGTGCATTACATATATATATATACACACACTTATGTACACAAAGATATGTTTTTAGAGAAGATAATGTCCTTAGAATAATTTTTCTTATTATCTACTAAATACTTATTTAAAATAATGTGGGAAATAATATGAGGATATAAAAGGTAATAATCATTAATACCAATTTGAACAAGTCATGGTCTTTACCTCACATAACTTAGAATCTGTCATATTGAGTATTTAGGCATTAAATATTTCATATTGTGTTGTCATTGAGTTTTTTTTTTAAAACATGGTGATCTTACTGTGTCCATATACTTCTATTCTGTTTATATTCTCAAGGCTCTGAACTTTCCTTTTTTCCTAAAGTGTAAGGATACAGATTCTAGTACAACTAGTATCTTGTTTGCAATCAGACTTTTTTGTTGTCACATTATTTTCTGCATCATTTGATGAACCAAGCTACATTTTCCTATATTCCTATTAAACTATTTGATGATGTTTTTTATTTTGTTGTGTAATTGGGTGAGCAATCATGTGATAAACATAAGTTTGGTATGAAATCAAAGAAGAAATGTTAAAAACAATGAATATATTTTCAGAAAAGTTTCTAAGATGTTAAATCTGTTAGAATGGATTGCAGAAAAAATATTACTTTTTGTAGATTTTATGACTACAAAGATAAAATTCTAAAGACTTGGTGTATGTTTCATTTTATAACCTAGCATCATGCTTTTTGAAATGTGTATAAGAGGTGGAAAGCTGTGTGTTCAGCTAAATTAAAAATGAGTAAGGGAATCAAAAGGTAAAAAGAAAAAATATATACATACACTTCAAAAAAAACTTGCAAGTCAACCAGGGAATGTGAGCTTTGTGTTTTGGGCACACAGGAAAATAATAAAAGTAAACATACCAGAGACAGTACAGGACTTTCCCAAGCAATAGGTTCTATTATAAAATTATCACACATAGATTTTATAATTCACCTCAGAATTTTATAATTCAGATTTTATAATTCACCTCATTTTTTTAAGGAGCCAAGAAAATATAGTTCAGTATCAAGAATCATCCTAAAGCAAATGTGACACCTAGGATATACACTGGTGTGTGTTTCTCTGCGTGTGTGTGCTTGAGTTTTTCTGTAAAAATACAGAAAGTAGTATGAGAAAATTATAAGACTGACTTGCCTTCTAAAACATGCAGAAAAAAGAAAAAAAATGAAAATGATTGCTTACATTTAAAAGTTCAATTAAAAAGAAATAGCACCTGACATAGAGGAAGTGCTGAATAAATTTTAACAATAGTGGTGATGACTGTTATTATTATTCCCTACAGATTTTAGCTTGATACTTAAATGTCCTTTTTAATCATTCTGTCTAGAGCCTAGGACATACACCAGATGGGCATGAGTGGGTGCAAAATGACAGGAGCTAGTTAGGGAAAGACTAAATTATGGTGAAGCCAGTTGAAATGGAAAGAAGAACTAGACTTGAGAGATACTACAGAGATAAAATCAACAAGGCCTAATAATGAATTAGATATGGGAGGTTGGGGATGTCAGAAGCCTTAAAATGACATGCTAATATATCATGGAATAAATCCTTATTTTGCTTTTCTGCTCTCCCTGATACCCCCACCCGATTTTTCTCCCCACTGTAATACCCCTTTCTTCTCATAGTAAAGAAACATCAAGAAAAAATGAAAACAGGGCCAAAAGGAAGTGATAAATACAAGAATATGAACATGTAGCAAAAACCAGAGACTTTTTTTACCTGAATTTTGGCTTTTTGGTGCCAGTATGTGAAGAAGCCATTATGTAACTGGGTGAGGGGAAGAGGTGTTAAGGGAGGAAGGAAAATTAAATAGAAAATGTCTGAATTGATTTTAAAAAATAATGAATAGCATAAGCAAATGGGTTTTTATTTTTTATTTTTTTAAAGATTTCATCCATTTATTTGACAGATCATAGGTAGGCAGAGAGGCAGGCAGAGAGAGGGGGGGAAGCAGGCTCCTTGCTAAGCAGAAAGCCCGATGTGGGGCTCAATCCCAGGACCCTGAGATCATGACTTGACCTGAAGGCACAGGCTTTAATCCACTGAGCCACCCAGTGTTTTTATGTTTAATGTATGTAATGTAGGTGGGAGTGGGACAGCATAAACAACAGGAAGAAAATAGAGGAATCAGGGCCATTATGGCTGTAGAGAGTACAATTTGGGGCCAGAAACTAAGTAATGTGGAAGAGGGAAAATGTTCTGGAGATGGAGTCAGGAGATAGTTTCTATCCCTGGCTTTACCACCAATGATCATTTGAGCCTATGTTCAAGGATTCTCTGAGATAGTACTTGTGTTCATGGGTTCTGTAAAGTTGTAGAGAGCTGGAAGAACAACAACAACAACAATAACAACAAAAAGAGTATGATCCAAATTGAGGCTCTGTTGTTTTTAGGTGGGGAAAGATTATAGAAGACCCACGGGAAATGACATAGGTAATCACTTTTAAGTGCTTTAAATTTAGTATTATCCCTCTAAAAATAGACAGGACAACACTTAGTGTCATTTGGTATTTTATAAACAATCTTTCCAGAATTCTTCCATTTATATGCACATAAAATAATGTGCAGGATATCTTAAGGATGTAGGTATTTGTTTATATGTGAATGCATGCTTCTGACCTCTTCAGATTTCCCTGATCCTGCCAAGTAAGGAATGCAACTTATCTTGGTTGTGCCAACCCAACTTAGGTATGTCTCGGGAAAATTTTCAATAGTTAAAGGAATTCTTAAATCATTCACACAAAAATATTTATAAAGCACCTATTATGTGTCAGGCATTATGCTAGATGCTGAGCCTACAAAAATGAAAAATGAAGAAAGAAAACACATATGTCTCCAGCTTTAAAAGACTCAGAATCTAGCATAGAAGGAAAACATTGTACAAATATTTAGGAGTGTACTAAGTCAACAGAGAAATTTGGGGTATTATAGAGGCATAAAACAGGCCAACCAAATCTAGTCAAAATATCTTATTTCTGCATCATCAGTCATTGGCTGAATGGCTAAATTACTCCTGAGACACTCTGGATTTCCGCATATTGGGCAAAATGGGTTTAGTAGCCTAAGAAAGGTTCTCTTAAGAGATGAAGGTGTGGGTCATTGGACACAGAAGTGCAGGGAGCCTGGAAGAGGACACAGACAAAACACAAAAGCAGGGATCTGAAGGGATGTGAGCAGAGCGCTGACAATGTCTGCTATAGGCATCAAATACAATTTTTCATTTTGTATCTTTTTACATGGGTTATATAAATGGGTGATCATTTCTTTTTTTTTTTTCTTTTTAAAGATTTTATTTATTTGACAGAGAGAAACACAGCCAGAGAGGGAACACAAGCAGGGGGAGTGAGGGAGGGAGAAGCAGGCTTCCTGCGGAGCAGGGAGCCGGATGTGGGACACCATCTCCAGTCTCTGGGATCATGACCTGAGCTGAAGGCAGTCACCCAACCAACTGAGCCACCCAGGCGCCCCTGGGTGGTCATTTCTATTGTTGATGGAGGGAAAGCAGGAGAAAGAAATATGTTGAGCAAAAAAATGGGGGTGAGATAATTAAGTTTTAGACTGGTTCAGTTTGAAGAATCTGTGATTCACTATTTAAAAATGTTCAGTAAGCAGCTGATTTTGAATATGTAAGTCTAAAACTTAAATGAGAAAAAGAGAAGTTCAGTGCAGAGATACAAATTTCAGAGTTGTACTATAAAGATAGCAGTTGAAACCTGGGGAGTAAATTATCTAGGGAGGATGACTCAGATGAAATAAGAAGTACGCCTAGTGGGCGCCTGGGTGGCTCAGTGGGTTAAAGTCTCTGCCTTCAGCTCAGGTCATGATCTCAGGGTCCTAGAATCAAGGCCCGCAATGGGCTCTCTTCTCAGCAGGGAGCCTGCTTCCTCCTCTCTCTCTGCCTACTTGTGATCACTCTCTGTCAAAGAAAGAAAGGGAAAAAAAGAAAAGAAATAAAAGAAAGAAGAGAAAGAAAGGAAGAAAAAAAGAAAGAAGCAGGCCTAGAGAAAAATCTCTAAGTAATCCCAATATTTAATACCAGGAAGGAATAAAAGACACTGCAAAGGAGATTGAGAAGCAGTAGCAGAGAATAAGGAGCCTGGTCAGAGAAAGTTAGGGAAGAGAACCTAAATTATGCTGAATTCAAAATAAAATATGGACTTAAAAATATATGGACTTAAAAAATTATTCATTGGACTTGGTGATAGTATGTTATTTTGGACCCTATTGAGCATAGTTTGGAGGAGAAGTGATGTTTAGAGTAAGGTGATGGGTAAGAGAAGAAAATATCAATAACTAGAGTGCATTGAGGAATGAGAGGTAAGAAAATAAAAAATGAAACTCATATTTTCATACAAATGATACACAGATGAAAAATATGTACCTTAGGACAAAAAATTACTTCAAATGGATTAAAATCCAGTTACTCTTTAACTAGGAGGAACTAAGGTAGAGTTACCGAACTCATCCTGGTCTTGGCCCAGATAATATCTTCCTTTTATTATTTTTACATCTTAAAATACAGATTATATTCCTGCCATCCATCATAGCCCACTTTCTGGAATCACTAGGAGTAATGCTAATCATACAAATTACATGTTTTCCTACTTGCAACTTTTAGCACTATACCGCTAGACTTCCTGCTTCTACTTAATTGCATTGCTAACATATACTTTTCTCCTGTTCTTATGTCTGTTTATGTTCCTAATGACTATTGTAAATATCCAAGACAATGGAAACTAAAAATGGAAGCTGTTCTTTCTTATATGGATTATTTTAAGTACAAATACTCCTTTCTATATGGTATAAGACTCCTACACAGTATGGAAGGATGCTATAGTTTTCTATAAACTTGGGTGAAGAAAACAAAAACAACAACTTCTGTGTAGAGTACAACCTGAAAAACTTGTATCTTCCAATCCCAAATGCTTTTTTAAATGATATTTTTATGAATCACATTCACAGATATTTTCCCTGCAAAGGAATAATCTGTACTCAAGAAAGTGACATTTGTTTGGAAACTTTGGATTTGCTTTTTTTATTGTTTTGTTTTAGCTTTGGAGAGCAATTACTTTAATATTTAATTTTTTTATTGAGATATAATTGGCACTTAACATTATATTTGTTTCAGGCATATCTAATTATTTGATATGTTTGTATATATTGCAAAATGATCACCACAATAAGTTAACATCTGTCACCACACATAATTAAATATTGTCTTTTTTCTTGTGATAACTTTGAAGATCTACTCTTTCAGCAACTTTGAAAGACACCATGCAGGGCTAGTCACTCTAGTCATCATGGTGTACATTATATCCCTGTGACTTACTTATTTTATAACTTAAGTGTGTACCTTTTGACACCCTCTATCCATTTCACCCTTGTTTTTTAACTGTATAATGTTTTTTAATGACAATGACATTTATGAGTTTAAATGTATTTCTGTTGAGTGGCTGGCTGGCCATCTTGTGGCTAACATTTAGAACAAAGTGGGAAAGAAACACTGTTGGCAGGAAGCACCCTCAAATGTGATGGTTCAATTCAAAACCAGCAATGAGCTTATGAAAAGTTGAGACAGAAAGATAGAGTCATAATCTCAATAACTACCACTAATATCCGCTATTCCAAAAGACAATAAACAGAAGCAAAAGTGAATTTTATTAATATAAGGCTATTTAACACATAGGTGGTGCAGTTGGTCAAGTGTCTTACTATTGCTTTTGGCTCAGGCTGTGGTCTTGGGCTCATGGGATCCAGCCCTCAATCAGGCTCCATGCTCAGCACGGGGTGTCATTATGCTGTTGAGGTATTATTTAATTACAAAAGGTGACACTTCTAATATTTTAAATTTTTATTTGAGATTTTATTTATTTGAGAGAGGAGAGAGTGCAAGCACAGAAGTGGGGAGGGAAGAAGGAGAGAGAGAAGCAGTTTCTCAGCTGAGCAGAGAGCCCCACATGGGGCTTGATTCCAGAATCTACGGGATCATGACCTGAGTTGAAGGCAGATGCTTAACTGACTGAGCCACCCAGGTGCCCCAAGGTGACACTTTGTAAACCAATGTATTTTGGGGGCACAGAGCCCCTGCCCTTATTCTCTGTAGGACTGCAGTACATTATACAGTTAATAGCATCCCGTCCTTTCTTTTTCTGTTCTTTTCTTTTTCTCTTCTGCTTTCTTCATTCCCTCGCCCTTCTTTCCCTCCTTATTTTTTCCCTCATTTTTTTATTCTCAACATCATTTTCTTCATTATTGATATCTCCTAATTTCTTAGTATCTTTACAATATTTAAGGCCCCTAAACTGAGCTTATGAATATATGATCATGACAATTCCTATGGGCTTATGGGCTACTCCATAGCTGAGTAAAGGGTTTTTGTTTTTGTTTTTTCTAAAAACAATGTACTGGCAATCTGACAATAATGACGAAAATCACAATACAACAATATTATAAGGATAATGTTTTTTTATGTCATCATGAGAAACTAAGAAAATGCTAAAAATACCATTATAGTGCTGCCTTTCTGGACTGTTGGGTAGGTAGTCATTGTTGACGGATATCAAAAACTATGACTAGTAACTATCCCTTCATGGAGGAGGTCAAAAAAGTCTTCCTTTAGTGAAACACATTGAGTATTTTTGGTGTTGTATTGAGAATATTTTTCTGTTAGTTTTAGTTATATTCCTCTTTCCAGAAACAACATTTGTTACATAATAATAAAGACGAACACAGTCAATAATTATTAAACATTTTCTATATCAATACTTTCATAAATATTATTAAAAATAAAAACATCCCACAAATGCTTATACAGTTATATTTTTCCTTAAAATTACAAGAGTAGATAGTAAAATTTATTCTAAATAGAAAATGGGTATGTTTATAGATTTTTAGTATCTGTAATCATTATCCAAGACAGCCTTAAGAGAATAAAATTCTTTTGATCAGGTCCAAGACCTTGTTTTTCTATTTAAAAAACATCATTATAACTCTACTTAGGTTCCATTGTGGCAGGCTACAGGGCCAATCTAGGCATTGAGTGTTTGTGTAAAGTATTCTCTTATTTGATATTAACAGAGTAAAGAGGACCTATTGTATTGATAGTAGGGACTGATTCATGAACTCTATTCTTGGATTTAACTTTGGAGTGCTGTGTAAAGCAAGTTATCTGATCTGACCATCTTTATGACAGAAATATGTCTATGAATGAGTTTCACAGAATGCTGTTAAGAAGTAACACAAAGATTGCTTAAATAGTATTATAAGAGTTAAGGATTCTAACTATGTTTTGGTTATATTACACATTATTATGAAATTATTTAACTTTAACATATGAAACTAATTCTTCTAGAAGAATGAAATAAAATAAAATGAAATTTCTTTAATGTTTTAGCATAACATATTCCTGCTTTTGTTTATTATCTCTTAACAGCATTAAAATTATCATCTTAAAGACTGAGTGAATAATTCAAGAAACATTACCAGTGACCACTACAGAAATGATAAAATTAAGTTTTAGAAACACAGTGTTTCTTTCAATGATCACTCAGGCACACATACAGATTTTGACATCTTTATGTTGGAAAAATTAGTATGACCATCTAGCATCTGCTGATCTGGCTTCTGCATCCATTCCCTCTTGTTCTAATATCAGAACCAAAATTTTCTTTTGGGAAACGATTTTTCTCTATTCTCAGTCATGCCGTTTGGGGAGAGCTTATTCAGTTGTATATTCACCCACTGAAAATTATTAATCGAGTGATGTATATGTGCCAGGCACCATTCCAGAATCATAAACGACAGAAATAAACATCAGGGCTCCCCCCAGGCCCCCCAAAATAGAAAAGCCAATATTTTATCTAAGTATGGAAAAAGTTTATAAAGCAAAAGGTAATGTTATCAAAGCTTATGAGTTAAAGGGAAAATTTTAACGGCTTTGAAAGTGTGAGATGTGAACTCTAGAGCTTCTAGTAGCCATTTTACCACCATGGGGAAGTCAGCTCAGTATTAAAGCCAAGAGAGAAGAAGAAAAAGCTAAAGATTCAGATGAAAACAAAGAAACAAAAATATTATGGCATTTTTGAGATTTGGGATTAAGGCATGCTTGAAGTTAGAACTAATCCTGAAGTAATGTGAGCCAGTAAATTTCATGTTTAGGCCATTAGAAATTAGGTTTCTAACACTTGCAATGGAAAGAATCCTAATTGATACACTGAGATTTTCAAAATTCTAAGATAAAAATGAAAATATTGGTCAATAATTTCCTTATTAATGTTTAAGAGTATCTGATAAAAACTGATCCACACTAACATTTACATTAATGTAAATAATAATTTAAAAATGTTATGCACGTAACAATGATCTATTCAAAAGTCTACAACACTTTGTTTCTCACTTATCAAAATCATGTGAACAGCATTCTTCTTGATGATTTAGAAATAATAGGTACAATTAGTAAAATTAAAATTTAACCTCTCAAAATTATAATATTATAATAGATGTCTATGTTTAAATACTTTTTAAGATTTTATTTATTTATTTGACAGAGAGAGAGATTATAGTTTAGCTTGTAGAGAGAGAGAGAGAGATCACAAGCAGGCAGAGAGAGCAGAGGAAGCAGCTCCCTACTAAGCAGAGAGACCGACGCAGGCCTCGATCCCAGGAAGCTACCATGCAGGGAGCCCGATGCGGGGCCTGATCCTGGGACTCGATCCCGGGACTCTGGGATCATGACCTGAGCTGAAGGCAGATGTTTAACGACTGAGCCACCCAGGTGCCCCATATGTTTAAATTCTTACTGGATTGCCCAATTTCTGATTTTTTCATTATAAATCTACGGTTTGGTTTGGAAAAATTTAAAGCTTTTAGAACTTTAAAAATCCTGACTCTTTCCATGTCTCTATACCTAGAATAGAGCTAGATTCAAACTATCCCTTTTATATTGATGCCCAAATTGCTCTCAATAAAGGGCAATTTGTTAAACCTTTAATTTAATGTTGATTTCTACTTTTCTCTGGGCTGTCTATAGTCTTTAGGCCCCATCAAATCCCATTAAGGTCCAAACCAAATTTAACAAAATATTCAAGAACATAGTCTGTCTGACATACCTAAGACATCTATTGTGATCAACTTAAAATTAAACTTTGTACAGAGTCTTCAAGCTCTCATAGCTTTCACTCCTTCTTCCTCCCAACATGGAATCATGTGACACTTTATATTTAAAACTCTGCTGACCTTTATGTCTCTAATTGAAAATTGTAGATTTTGGAAACTGAATTAGACATAAAATGGGACCAGTGGTGAAATTGTGGTTACGAAATTTTCTGACATACTGTTGTTTCCATTTACAACATAAGGTTCATTGAATAAACGTTCTGAATGCTTACCATAATATTTGCATCTTGCTTATAACAAATTGCTAACCGGTAAGTTTATGGGGTAACATATGGGTCTCAGTTCTTTAGTTGGCGGCAGTTAAACAAATCCTACATTTCTGCACACAAATAAATGCTTGAGAAAGAAACTACCCATTTTATGTAATCATATGTCCATTTGGATGTAGGTCAGGAAGGACTTGCTAGTATGCTAGCAGCCATAAAAAACCTGCCCCATGCTAATTATTATTTAGTTGCAGAGGTTGATTCAGCTAGCTATGCATATGTTATGGCCCATATGTAAAACCTTTCCATTTGTAGAGAGGCCAGATGGGCCCTCCCTAAGTATGAACCTTCCCTGCTACATGGATTAACTATGAAAGGTTTAAATTGCTTGCTTTTGTTTTTTATGAAATGATTCACTCTAGTGACCATATTTTTTATAGTAGTTACTAGGGACTTCTAATTCAGAAAGAGTAGCAAACCCTATTTGTTCGTGCACATTTCTGTAAATGGCCCATCACTTTCACTTTGCAGTACACATGAAACTATCATTCTTATTATTTTACAGAGTTTTTCTTTTTTATGTGGATTATAGTTTAGCTTGTTCAAACTGGGTCCCATGAAAGGGAGTCATATATACTGATTATTTGTATTTATTGTATCAAACAGAATATATGCATAGAGGGGTTGTCTCCTTCAAACACAGTAATCTATAATTAAAGTTAATTTCTTTGGAAGAGTTAAACATCGAAATCTCTACAAAAACATAGAAATCTCTATTATAAACTATTGTTAGAGATGACTTATGTGGGAAAACATTTCAGACACCCAAATAAGTCATTTTTATTTATTTCTTGAAGCAAAAATTATACTCACTCTAAGTTATTCCATAGCAAAATCAACATGAGTATAACTCCTTTGCTTAATCCTTGCCATTATAGTTGAATGTAATAAATTTCATATAAAATATTTTGTTTTTCAAAAATTTGTATCAAACTATTATTCTTATATAGTGTTTAGTGAATACTAAATTTGATATTGTTCTTACAGTTATTTGGCTTATTACCTACTGTATCTGAAAGCCTATAATTAAATTCCAAGGGTATGCTGCATTATGTAATTACTGAAATGCCATTGTCCTTGGAATCTTTCATATTGTATATTCTAGTAGAAAACTCATATAATTTAAAATGTTTCTATATGGAAAACAGTTAAGTAAGCCAACAATCTTATCCAAAGTAGTTCACCAAGCTAAAGAAAACAAAACCCTAAATGTAAAATTAGTTAAAATCTATATGTTTACCAAAATTCACTCAAGTTTCTGAATTGTCAGATATGATAATTCACTATTACTCACTACATATTTTCATATTTGGTTCAAGAAATGTAAAGTAGAATTCATTAATTTTGATAGTTACAAAGAACCTTACTGATGGAGTCAGGGTATAAAATTTATAGGTTTCAGAAACACATGTGAAAATACCAACACTAGAAAATTAAAAAGAAATGAGAAGAGGGAACTCCAAAATTAACAAGATAAATTTACAAATTTTAATAATTGTGTAGTAACCTGTTTTGAGAGTGGAATTGCCTTGCCTTTAATGAACCATGTATTTTTTTTTTAATGATTTTATTTATTTATTTGACAGAGAGAAACACAGTGAGAGAGGGAACACAAGCAGGGCGAGTGAGAGAGGGAGAAGCAGGCCTCCCACTGAGCAGGGCAGGGAGCCCCATGCGGGACTCGATCCTGGGTCTCTGGGATCATGACCTGAGCTGAAGGTAGTCGCTTAACCAACTGAGCCACCCAAGCGCCCCTGAACCATGTATGTTTTTGACAATATTCTCTATCCTTTATGCAAGGCTATTGTTTTTTTATTATTATTTTAGAGAATATCTTAGTGAAATACCACAACCTTCTATAACAAATAAATTTTGCTGTAAAAAGAAAAAAAAAGCAACAAGTGGGTCATAAATCACTTACAGAAAATTCTGAGTGTTCAAAGAACACCTTCTCGGGGCGCCTGGGTGGCTCAGAGGGTTAAGCGCCTCTGCCTTTGGCTCAGGTCATGATCTTAGTGTCCTGGGATAGAGTCCCACATCAGGCTCTCTACTCGGCAGGGAGCCTGCTTCCCCCTCTTTCTCTGCCTGCCTCTCTGCCTATTTTTGATCTCTCTGTCAAATAAATAAATAAAATCTTAAAAAAATAAACAACAATAAAAATCTCTTTAAAAAAAAATAAAGGACACTTCCATTTTTGTAATATTATGAAAGTTCCCTTACTGAGAATTGTATCTATAATTAGCTAAGCCTGATTATGAAGTTGTCATTGTAAATTCTATATGTATGTATCCTTTTGAAAAAGAAAATTTTTAATTTCCTTTTTTTTTAAAGATTTTATTTATTTGACAGAATGAAACACAAACACAACGAGAGAGGGAACACCAGCAGAGGGACCGAGAGAGGGAGAAGCAGGCTTCCTGCTGAGCAGTGAGCTGGCTGTGGGATTTGATCCCAGGTCTCCAGGATCATGACCTGAGCCGAAAGCAGTCGCTTAACCAACTGAGCCACCCAGGTGCCCCGAAAGTTTTTAATTCTTACATAACACATAATAATTTTAATGTAATAGATTTAATTTTATCAATACTTTCATAATTTCTGATTAAAACTGGAAAAATTATTTAGTTTTTCTATAATTTTATTAAGCCATATGACACAGGAGGAACATTTTACACAAGTAACTTTTGAATTGTCTTATCATACTATCTTGGAGACAATAAAAACCAGAATTCATCTAACAAAATGTTTCTCAACCTCAGTGCTATTCACATTTGAGGCAAGTCATTTGTTGTTATAGGGGGCTGTCCTGCAAATTATAGGATGTTTAGTAGCACCCTGGTCTAACCACGAGATGCCAGTAGCATTTCCCCAGCTGTTACACCTAAACCTATCCCTAGATATTGCCTTATGTTCCCTGGAGGGCAAAATCATTCCAAATTGAGGATCACAAACCTACCAATGACTATTGATAAACAAAATTTTGCCTGTTTTATGTTAAAAAAGAGAGGCATATGATAGTAATG
Organism: Spilogale gracilis; assembly: GCA_004023965.1. Lineage (NCBI taxonomy): Eukaryota > Metazoa > Chordata > Mammalia > Carnivora > Mephitidae > Spilogale > Spilogale gracilis. Next base: position 40,989 of record PITA01015960.1, read on the forward strand.
AAATCTTTAAAAAATTGTGTTTTACAAAATATAAATAAATATGCAGCCTATCTTCTATTTTTATAATTCAACAGAAAGTAACATGAGAATTTCTGCTTAGTATACCTTACATATGCAAAGTTCTAAAGTAACTAAAAAAGTAAAAATAAGTCACATTCATCATACTATACTTACCAAAAAAAGAGAGAAAAGTTTTAAAAAAAGTACAATTTGATGCAGGCAGGAATTGAAATTAATGCAGATAATATTAAAATTGTAATATATGAGCTCTTTTGCCTTAATATTTTAATATTATTTAAACTACATAAGCACATCCTGTGAAATAAGTAATGGAAGGAAGACATTGAAAACCAAACAAACAAGAAAATATAAGATCATCCACACTTTTTTTTTTTAAGTTTGACTCCAAGTCAGTTTCACTTGGTTGCAGAAATTAGAAAATACAATTACCAAAGAAACTTTTTTCCTAGATTCAGTGTGTGTGTGTGTGTGTGTGTGTGTGTGTGTGTGCATGTGTGTGCTAATGGTAATAACGTACAACTTAAACTCGAAAAAATATTTACCTAGAGTATCTGTATCATTCCTATTTACCACCAAGTCTGTTTCAAATGACACTACAACAGAATTTGATTTGCAAGCTGTGACATGCAGTATAAAACAAGACAAAGAACTATTTTCTAAATTTTAAGTCTGTTTTGATTCCCTCCCACCTTTTCTATTAAATTTTAGAAAACTTCCCATAAATTTACAGTATCTTCAAGACAGACACCAAAGTTCAATATAACCTTTACTATTTTGTGTCTTTGGATTGGTGGCCAGAGGTTCATAATATGAAAAACAAATAAATGTTTATCTATTAATATTTTCAGATAAGAAATTTTTCATATTTTGACTTTTGGTTTTCATTGTCTATACAAATATTTGCTTTAGAAATCTTCCTCCCGGGGCGCCTGGGTGGCTCAGTTGGTTAAGCGACTGCCTTCGGCTCAGGTCATGATCCTGGAGACCCGGGATTGAGCCCCACGTCAGGCTCCCCGCTCGGCGGGAGGCCTGCTTCTCCCTCTCTCACTCCCCCTGCTTGTGTTCCCTCTCTGGCTGTGTTTATCTCTGTTAAATAAATAAAATCTTAAAAAAAAAAAAGAAATCTTCCTCCTGATTTCCATGTAAAGTAATGGGTAGAGTCATTATCAGATGACTAACTTGCAGAGAACAACTATGAAATAAGACTATAATATAAAAGCAACTACCAGAAATACTGGAATTAATTTAGAAATCAATGACAATAACATAATTGTAAAACCCCAAATATTTTGAAATTAAACAACATACTTCTAAATAATCCTATGGTCAAAAATTAACATGAGGATTTAAAAATATGTGAACATAATAAGAAATACATATAAGAATGTGGGGATGTGGCTAAAGGAATTGCAGGAGGGCAAAATATGGCCTTAAATGTGGGGAGGGAGAGATTTAAATCTAGTATTGAAACTTCTGAAGAAATCTGAAAAAGTACAAATTATGTAGGAGAAAGAGAATAATAAAGGGCAAAACTCAGTAAGAATAAATTAAAACAGAAAAGAGGAAATCAGTGAATCCAAAACTCATAAATTTCTAGGTAGATTATTAAAGAGTCAAAGAAGAAAAAAAGAAATTACCAGTGTTGGGAGGAAAAAAGTGGCCAGCATTACAAATTCTATTAATATTAAATTCAAAACAAGAAGATATTAAGAGCAACTTTACATCAATAACTTCAACAGCCAAGATGAAATGGACAAAGTCCTTTAAAGACATAAATCACCAAACCTGACCAAAGGGAAAAAAAAAATATTAAAAAACTTGAAAACGCTTTCCAGTTAAAGAAGCTTGAAATTATAAATATTTTCCTACAAGGAAAATTCTAGATGGATTAATTGATGAATTCCCTCAAATTTTTTTTTTTCAAATTTTTAAGAAAGAATTATTACTAACTCAATGCCAACATTTCCAGAAAACTAGAAGATAAACATTTTTCAATTACTTTTTTTGTGAGGCTATTAGATAAATACTTTATAAGAAAACTATAGAATCTCTCATAACTATATATGCAAATTTTATATTAAAAATAAGAAAATTTAAGACAAAGATAATATAGACAAATATGTAAAAAATATAGAAAGATAACTATATATAAAGATAATATGCAATATCTATTCTGGTAATGCAAGTTTGCTTTAAAGTTCAAGAAATCAATAAATGTGATTCATCATATTAATAAAAGAAAAACTAAGAATATTTTTAAATTTTTAAATTCAAACAAGAGCATTTAATAAAATTCTCTACCATTTTGGTTACTAACACAAAGAAAAAAAAGAATAAAATTCCCAGCAAACTAGGAATATAGGTGTAGAAAGAAAACACCCTAATCTGATTAAGAAAGTTTATGGAAAGACTACCTCCCTTACCTCTTACTGGTTCAGTCGCTAAAGACGGATGTTTCTAAAATGGATCATCTCCAGTCAGCTGTGTGCTGTGTAAGAACAAAACAAAATTCTAATTTTAGAATTAGGAATTCTATTCTGATCTTGCTGGAAAGGATGCAGCTTTCTTGTCCCTAACATTAATTCCAAGCCAGCCTAGTTAGTACATGTTCCAAATGGGAGTGTGGGGATTCAAATATAATTCTGATTCCACTAACTTGGTTCTCTTACTGGATTGTCATGGTCCTAAGTTATAAAGGTAATGACCATGCAGTCCATGTAGTCCAGAATACTGCTTACTCGCTCCCACAGTGGCTCTTGTGGGCAAAAGTCAGAGACATAATGGGTCTCTTCAAGTTTTATAAAAATGCTCTTCTCATTTTCTTTCTTTTTAAGATTTTACTTATTTATTTGTCAGAGAGAAACACAGCAAGAGAAGGAACACAAGCAGGGGGAGTGAGAGAGGAGAAGCAGGCCTCCCACTGAGCAGGGAGCTGGATGCAGGGATCAATCCTGGGACTCTGGGATCATGACCTGAGCCCAAGGCAGACCTTCAACGACTGAGCCACCCAGGCACCGCTGCTCTTCTCACTCTTGCATCAGATCTCTTTGGAAGAAAATTCTGGGTTTAAGTAGGAAATGATAAGGAAAAACAGATGACATTAAAAATATAAGTGTACCTTAGTTGCAGACTACCACAATAAAGTGAAGAATATAATAAAGTGAGTCAAATGAATTTTTCATTTTCCCAATGTAAATTTATTTTTAGTGTGTAATAGCATTATGTCTAAAAAATATACATACCTTAATTGAAAAGTACTTTATTGCTAAACAATGCTATCATCTGAACTTTCACCCCATCATAACCACTGACCACAGAATTCCATAACAAATAATGAAAATGTTTGAAATGTGAGAATTACCAAAATGTGACATAGAGACATGAAGCGAACAAATGCTGTTAGAAAAATGATGCCAATTGACTTAATGCGGGATTGCCACAAACTTAACTTATTTAAAAAAAGGCATTATCTGTAAAGCGCAATAAACAAGTGCAATAAAATGATACAGGTATACCTGTATTCAAATGGAATACACCAGAAGCTTGCCAGGGACCTGGAATAGGAGAGGCTGGGTCATAGGAAATGGCACCGGGGGGTCCAAAATATCAGCCTAAAGTCTCAAAGCCTACATGCCACGGGAGCATATTCCCATGGAAAGAAGGCAGGCGGGGCAAGGTCGCAGTAAAGGATTCCTCCTCCGGTGGGAGACACCTGGGAATCCTGGTTCTTTAAGTTCAGACCCCAGGACGCAGTAAATCGGAATGACTACTGCCCATTTACACATGTTACGTTAGAGTGCTTTTCAGAAGGTGAGCTTCTTTCATGCTGGAAACTACTCAGGTGGTTGAGGCCTGCCTGGCCAGAGTTTCGCAGGTTTTGGGCATTAGCTTGCCCCCACGCCCTTGGGTCCACGCAGGCGCAGCTCAGAGCATCCGGGCACTTGGAAAGCCGGGGCCTTCGAAGAGGAGTGCCGGCGTCTCCGTCGCAGGTTCCTGGAGTTAGAAGGCCGCTGCCCGATTCCAAGCCCTAGTCTGTACAAAGACACACATTTGTGCTGAAGACTGGTCTGGAGTAACTTAGACGGCCGTTCCAAGGCCCGGTTGTGTGGACTGGCTGCCGTACCCTCCAATAAGAAACATTTGGAAGCCTGGATTGCTGCAGAAGCCCGGGACCCAGGAGACAGTAAGTTCCCTTGGGCTCTATTTCCCCCATTTCAGTAGGCGCCTAACAGTGACGTACGGCGTGTGGGCTCCCTGCATCCTGGAGGCTATGCAGGTGTTTGGGGGTGATGGACTGTAGTGCTCCAGGCCTGGAGGGCCCGGCTGCCCAAGTGTGGCTGACGAGGTACGAACTTAACGTGGGCCGGTTGCCAGTTCACTATTGCCAGGGACCGGCAAGAGGGCGAGTGCTGGCAGAGCCTGAGTCACAGGAGCGGGTTACTATTAAGTGCAGAAGGTGGAGCTGGAGGAATCTTGACTACCTTTCCGCAGGTGGGCCAGATGGCCGAACAGGGTGTCATTCAACAATTGACACCTGTGAGCCGCCATTGCTGGAGAAGGCCAGGGCCTCATCAGGCAGCCGTTACGAATAGGGACCTTGAAGAGTTTGAAGGTGCTACCTCGAAAAGATTTTCTGGTGGTGGACTGTCTCCACCCTAGAGGCTTTTCCGTGGTTGGCTTCCTGCCTGAGTAGATGAAAGCCACCTGGCTGTTGGTATAGACAGACAGGATGCATTACATTGACTCCTCTTTGTCCTTTAAAAATTATGACCAGACTGTTATTTGCACTGAATTGGTAATTTTAAGATTTATCAGCCAGTCAAGAGGCTATTTCAGAGGTAGGGACAATCTGTGCCCTCCCAACTCTTGTTAGTCTCTTTTGGAAGGGCCCCAGTAATATTCTTGTGCCCCTGGATTTTATGCCTCTTACATAGAATCTAGGCATGAACTTGATTTCCTCCCGAAAACACAGTGATGGCACCGTAGGAATGGTTATAAAATAGCTCCAAGTGTTTAAGGAAGCACCGCCTATATAGCTCTCAAATAACTGCAGGCTTTCTCCAAAATTAGGTCAGTCTTGTTTACTTGGGATTGAGGTTGAGATGAACTTCTCAGAGGGATAGCAATAGATGCTTTATTTATGAATATTCATGGGGGAGTTTTCTCTGCAACAGAAGTCAAAGAATTAGAAAAGATGGTAAAAATTTGTCTCTTGTTTAGTTGAAGTGACTGATGATAGCACCTTGATCATGGAAGGCATTTAGATCTGACTTATTGGCAGAGGGTTGTTATAGATGATAGAATTTTCCTAGTCTTTCTCTTTCAGGCCAAGGCAGAGTCTCTGCAATTTCTAATATATCCTACTAAGCTTGAATTAATGCCATAAACCAAGTGGAAAGCCATCACCTTTCTTAGGAAGACACTGAGTTTTTATGGGATTTGGGTTGGGGTAAGATCCTAGAGTTATGATTATACTACAGTACTACAGATTGATCTCATTCTGTTGCCTATAGTGTGTTTGAAATAGTTATAATTAGGTGAAACAAATAAACTAATGAAGTAGTTTTGGCCCGTCCTCGGTCTTGGGAAATTTTTCTGAAGCTAAGATGATTTAGAATTGATGTCTGAATATGATTGATGTACAGTTCTCCCCATGTCTCTCATGTTTCTGTACATTTTGTGAAGAGACACTGATAGTCTTAATTCTTTTCAACAGTGCATGTATAGTGAATGGTCTTGGGACATACCGTTTCTCCCTCCAGAGTAGAGCACAGGGCTACTTACTCTAATAGGCAATACGTATGTAGAGATATATCCAGTACATATCCAGTACAATAGAAATAATCTTTCTTTGGAGCAAATGTTTGTCAGTTTATTATAACTCCTTATAAAAGATTAGAAATCTTTCGTCTTGGGGTTCCATTGCATATGCAAAGGTCACATAAACTACCCAGCACATAGCTTCATGGGATTTACGGGTCAAGGGGAATGGATAGCAGTATGAAACTCATGCTGCTTGTTGTGCTTTGAGAACTAATATTCTTTGTCTCTTATCCAGGAGTCACATATTTTTTGCCTTCATTCATAAAATTGTGGAAGCTTATTAGCTTTCAAGTAGGGTAAAATCTCAGACCCTTCACAGTTTTTGACATTGAGTTGACTACTTAGATTGCTTAGAGTAGACACTTTTTCTTTGTACCTCATTTTATGGGAGAAGCATTTGTATTTCAGTGTTTCACTATAAAGTATGATATTAGTTGTGTTTTTATGACCTTTTAAAAAATTCCTTTTTATTTATTTACTTTTTTTTGAGAGAGAGTGTGAGAGCAGGGTGGGGAGAGTAGGGAGGGGCAGAGGAGACAAAGGGAGAGAGAATCTTAAGCAGGATTTGATTTCAGAAAGCTGAGATCATGACCTGAGCCGAAATTAAGAGTCAGACACTTTATAGACTGAGCCACCCAGCCTCCCCCCAAATTCCTTTTTATTCTAAATTTGCCGAGTTTTTATGAGGAATGTCTGCTGGATTTTGCCAAATGCTTTTGCTGTGTCCATCAAGATGACCACATAATTGTAATTTTTAGTCTTTTAATACGGTGAATTGCATTCACTTTTGAATGCTATAGAAGCATGCATTTATGGGATAATTCTCCACTTACAGTATCCTTTTTATACATTGATTTTAATTAGCTAAAAGTCAGTTAAACATATCTTACATCTAGGTTTATGAGGACTATTCGTATGTAGTTTGTTTTTGTTTTAGTGCAGTATCTTTGTCTGATTTTGGTGCCAAGGCCATTGGTCTTACAGAATGAATTGGGAAATACCCTCACTCTTTAAATTTGCAAGAGTTTGTGTAGAACTGGTATTATTTAAGAAAAAAAAAACACAACACTTAACTGACTGAGCTAACTAGGCACTCCAGTTATTATTTTTTTTTAAAAATAGGCTCCATGCACAGTATGGAGCCCGATGAGAGGATTGAACTCATGACCCTGAGGTTAAAACTTGAGCTGATGCGGAGAAAGGGGAACCCTCTTACACTGTTGGTGGGAATGTAAACTGGTACAGCCGCTTTGGAAAACAGTGTGGAGATTCCTTAAAAAATTAAAGATAGAGCTACCCTATGACCCTGCAATTGCACTACTGGGCATTTACCCCAAAGATACGGAAGTAGTGAAAAGAAGGGCCATATGCACCCCAATGTTCATCGCAG
>PITA01015961.1:0-48224 GCA_004023965.1 Spilogale gracilis
AAACAGTTTTAATTTCCCTATATCTCTAGAAAATTGAGTCCTCTAACAAAAATAACAAGATACACCCAGGAGGAACTGAAATACCTTCCTCACCCGAATCAAGGGTTTATAACCACCTTCCCATCTTATTCTTCTGCCAGTTTTCTGTGTATTTGTTTTTGCCTTTATACTATATAAATCTTATTCATGGGGGTCATTTGGGCTGGGTTTTGTTTTATTTTTTTTTTCTTCTCCTTTTACCTTTGATAGTCTTTTTGTTTATTATTATTATTTTTGTGTGTGTGTGTGTGCCATATAAATTCTACCATTGGGGCACATTTTGGCTGGATTTTTTCTTTCTTTTTTTCTTTTCTCTCTCTTTTTTCTTTCTTCTTTCCTTTTGGTGGTGACTTATAGTTGCTCCAAAACTGTCCAACAGGCAACTTGCCTGGATCGTGGTTGATATATTCAGCTATACATCCCCTCAACCATCCCTCAACAAGATGACTTAGAGGAGGAACACCCAACAGAAGAAAAATTCAAAGATTGCAACCTCTATCACAGAGCTACTGGATATGGACATAAACAATATAACAGAAATGGAATTCAGGGTAGCAATTATCCAAGCAATGGCTAAGTTGGAAAAGACCATTCATGGCAAGACAAAATCTCTAAGGGCAGAAGCGAAAGCGGACATGGCAGAGGTTAAAACTGCTATCAATGAGAGCCAATCTAATCTAAATACTCTAACAGCTAGGGTAAATGAAGCAGAAGATCACATTAGTGACCTAGATGACAGAATGACTGAGAAGGAGGAGCAGAAGGCTTGGAACAAATAGCTAAAATCCCATGAAAATAGAATCAGGGAAATAAATGATGCAATGAGATGCCCCAATATCAGAATTACTGGGATCCCTGAGGGGGCAGAGAGAGAGAGAGAGAGAGAGAGAGAGAAGGCTAGACGATACAGTTGAACAAATCCTGGATGAAAATTTCCCTAATCTGGGGACTGAAACAAGTGTTCATGTCCTAGAGGGAGAGAGGGACACCCTTTAAGATCAACGAGGCTGGTAAAACCTCCAGGCACATAATTGTGAAAATTACAAATCATAAATTCAAAGAATATGTCTTAAGGTCAGCTAGGGGGAAGAAATCCCTTATGTACAGAGGGAGGACCATCAGAATAACATCAGACCTGTCCACAGAAACCTGGCAAGACAGAAAGGGCTAGCAAGACATAATCAGGAAACTAAATTAAAAAAAAAAAAATGCTAGCAAGGATACTCTACCCAGCAAGACTGACTTTCAAAATGGATGGAGAGAAAAAGAGCTTCCAGGACTGGCAAGGTCTAAAGGATTATGTGACCACTAAGATAGCACTACAAGAAATATTAAGGGGGTCAGGTTCTATAAAAGAAGAAAGGACCCAAGAGTGACACAGAACAGAAATTTACAGAGGCAATCTATAGAAACAAGGACTTCACAGGCAACAGGATGTCAATAAAAATATATCTTTCAATAATCACTCTCAACATAAATGGTCTAAATGCTCCCACAAAATGACACAGGGTTGCAGGCCAGATAAAACAACAGGACCTGTCCATATGTTGTCTACAAGAGACAAATTTTGAATCTAAAGATACATCCAGACTGAAAGTGAGGGGATGGAGAACCATCTTTCATGCCAACAGCCTTCAAAAGAAAGCTGGGGTAGCAATTCTCATGTCATATAAATTAGTTTTTAAGCTAAAGACTGTAGCCAGAGATAACATTATTCTTAAAGGGTCCATACATCAAGAAGATCTAACTACTGTAAATATTTATGCCTCCAACATGGGAACAGTCAACTACATAAGCCAACTGTTAAGCAAAATGAAGAGTCATATTGACACAAATACATTAATTGTAGGAGATCTTAACATGTCACTCTCAGTACTGGACAGATCATCTAAACAGAAAATCAACTTAGAAAAGAAGAGCTTTGAAGACACACTAGACCAGATGGAATTCATAGATATAATCAGAACATTCCACCCTAAAACAACAGAATGCTTATTCTTCTCGAGGACACATGGAAATTTCTCTAGAACAGACCACAGATGAGGTCACAAATCAGGGCTCAACTGATACCAAAAGACTGAGATTATTCCCTGCATATTCTTTGACGACAATGCCTTGAAACTGGAACTCAACCACAAGTATAAGTTTGGAAGGAATTCAAACACTTGGAAGCTAAAGACTATCCTGCTCAAGAATCTTTGGATCAACCAGGAAATCAAAGAAATCAAAGAAACTTAAACATTTCATGGAAACCAAAGAGAATGAAAATACATCAATCCAAAACCTATGGAATATGGCAAAGGCGGTCCTACAGGGAAAATACATAGCCATCCAGCCTCGATAAAAAAACCTGAAAAATCCCAAATACACAAACTCTCTTTAAACCTCAAAGAACTGGAAAAATCAACAACAAATTAAGCCAACCCCCCACACATGAAGGGTAATAATTAAGATTAGAGCAGAGATTGAGTGCCTGGGTGGGTCAGTGGGTTAAGCCTCTGCCTTCAGGTCAGGTCATAATCTCGGGGTCCTGGGATCGAGGCCCACATTGGGCTCTCTGCTTGGCAGGGAGCTTGCTTCTTCCTCTCTCCCTGCCTGCCTTTCTGCCTACTTTTTACCTCTCTCTGTCAAATAAATAAATAAAATCTAAAAGAAAAAGATTAGAGCAGAGATCAATGAATTAGAAACTAGAAATACAGTAGAACACATCAATGTAACTAGAAGTTGGTTCTTTGAAAGAATTAATAAGAGCGATAAACCATTGGCCAAACTAATCCAAAAGAAAAGGGAGAGATCCCAAATTAATAAAATTACGAATGGAAGGGGAGAGATCACAACTAACACCAAAGAAATGGAAACAATCATAAGAAATTACTATCAACAGTTATATGCTAATAAGTTTCACAACCTAGAAGATACGGATGCATCCCTGGAAACCTATAAACTTCTGAGACTGAAACAGGAAGAAATCAACAACCTGAATAGATGAATAGCTAGTAACAAGATTGAAGCAGTGATCAAAAGCCTCCCCAAACACAAGAACTCAGGACCTGACAGATTCCCTGGGGAACTCCACCAAACATTCAAAGAAGAAATAATACCTCTTCTCCTGAAGCTGTTTCAAAAAACAGAAATGGAAGGAAAACTTTCAGACTCTTTCTATGAAGCCAGCAGTACTTTAATCCCCAAACCAGGCAATGACTCCATCAAAAAGGAGAATTTCAGACCAATATCCCTGATGAATGTGGATGCCAAGATTCTCAAAAAGATCCTAGCTAACAAGATTCAACAGTACTTTAAAAAGATTATCCACCATCACCAGGTGTGACTCATCCCAGGGATGCAAGGGTGGTTCAACATTCACAAATCAATCAATATGATAGAACAAATCAATAAGAGAAAAGGACCACATGGTCCCCTCAAATGATGCAGAAAAAGTATTTGAAAAAACAGCATCCATTCCTGATTAAAACTCTTCAAAGTATAGGGATAGAGGGAACATTCCTCAACCTCATAAAATCTATCTATGAAAAACCCACAGTGAATATATTCTTAGTGGGGGAAAAGCTGACAGCTTTCCCACTGAGATCAGGAACAAGACAAGGATGCCCACTCTCACCACTATTGTTCAACATAGTGTTAGAAATCCTAGCAACAGCAATCAGAAAACAAAAAGAAATAAAAGTATTCAAATTGGCAAAGAAGAAGTCAAACTCTCTCTCTTTGCAGATGATATGATACTTCATATGGAAAACTCAAAAGATCCCACCTCCAAACTACTAGAACTTAAACAGCAATTCAGTAATGTGGCAGGATACAAAATCAATGTACAGAAATCAGGTGCACTCTTATACACTAATAATCAAAATATAGAAAGGGAAATTAGAGAATCGATTTCATTTACTGTAACACCAAAAACCATAAGATATCTTAGAATAAATCTAATGAAAGAAGTCTGTACTCAAGAAACTACAGAACTCTAATGAGGACACAAAAAGATGCAAAAGCATTTCATGCTCATGGATCGGAGGAATAAACATTGTTAAAACATCTAAACGGCCCAGAGAAATCTATACTTTCAATGCCATCCTGATCCAAATTCCACCAACATTTTTCAAAGTGCTGGAACAAACAATCCTAAAATTTATATGGAACCAGAAAAGACCCCAACTTGCTAAGGAAATGTTGAAAAAGAAAAACAAAGCTGAGGGCATCACGTTACCTGATTTCAAGTTTTATGAAAAAACTTGAAATCAGGTAACGTGATTTCAAGTTTGATCACCAAGACAGCATAGTACTGGCACAAAAACAGATCAATGGAACACAGCGGAGAGCCCAGATATGGACCCTCAACTCTACGGTCAAATAATCTTTGACAAAGCAGGAAAAAATATGCAATGGAAAAAGGACAGTCTTTTGAATAAATGGTGCTGGAAAAATTGGACAGCTACGTATAGAAGAATGAAACTCGACAATTCTCTCACACCATACACAAAGATAAACTCAAAATGTATGAAAGACCTCAACATGAGGCAGGAATCTATCAAAATCCTAGAGGAGAACAAAGGCAATAACCTCTTTGACATTGGCTACTGCAACTTCTTTTAAGACATGTCTCCAAAGGCAAAGGAAACAAAAGCAAAAACGAACTTTTGGGACTTAATCAAAATAAAAAGCTTCTGCACAGTAAAGGAAACAGTCAACAAGAGGCAGTCCACATAATGGGAGAAGATATTCTCAAATGACACTACAGAGAAAGGGCTGATATCCAAGATCAATAAAGAACTCCTCAAATTCAACAACCAAAAAAAAAAAAAGATGATCACATAAAAAATGGGCAGAAGATATGAACAAATAAAAACTCCATAGAAGACAAAGAAATGGCTAGCAGACACATGAAAAAATGTTCATCACCATTAGCTATCAGGGAAATTCAAATCAAAAGCACATTGGGATACCACCTTACACCAGTTAGAATGACCAGAATTAATAGGACAGGAAACAACAAGTGTTAGAGAGGCTGTGGAGAAAGGGGAACCCTCTTACACTGTTGGTGGGGATACAAGTTCGTGCAGCCACTTTTGAAAACAGTGTGATTTTCCTTAAAAAATTAAAAATAGAGCTATCCTATAACCCTGCAATTTCACTACTGGGTATTTACCCCATCGATACAGATGTAGTAAAAAGAAGGGCCATAGGTACCCCAATGTTCATAGCATCAATGGCCACAATTGCCAAACTGTGGAAAGAACCAAGGTGTCCTTCAACAGACGAATGGATGAAGAAGATATGTTCCATATATACAATGGAATATTATGCCTCCACCAGAAAGGATGAATGAAATGAAACACCATTTATTAGGCCATTTCAGAACCCAACATTGCGTATTTGAGAACACTGATGACATCACCTATTGAATCCTTTATGTTAGCAATTTCTGGTCCATGAAGGACTCAATATATTTCAAAAGATTTATCTTTTCTGTAATTTCTAAGGGTCTAGCATAGTATATATTTGTACACCACACAAGCTATATTATAGTATTTGTGCACTATAGTATGTGTTCAGCCTAATATCTGGAAACATACCCAATATTGCAAAACAAATAAATATAAAGTCTACTCCAGAGGTTCTCAATTAAAGACTGGTAGTGCTCCTCTCAGTAGAATTTAAAAATGAGAAGCACTGTGGTTGTTGCAATGACTAGATGGTATTTAGTACCTAGGGACAGAAAAGCTAAACATCCTGCATTGCCCTTATAATCCTGCATCCCTTATAACAGAGTCATCCTGTCCAAAATACTGATAAAGCCAATGCTGGGAATCAAATGTGCCAATGTTGGGAAACAGTCCAGCCTAACACTTTGGTTATTTATATAACTCTCCTCTGAATTCCTTCTAAAACCTTTACATCCTTTACTCATGAGTTTTATTTTTTTTTAATTTTTAAAAGATTTTATTTATTTATTTGACAGAGAGAAACACAGTGAGAGAGGAAACACAAGCAGGGGGAGTGAGAGAAGGGAGCCAGATGCAGGGCTCGATCCTAGGACTCCGTGATCATAACCTAAGCCCAAGGCAGACACTTAAGGACTGAGCCACCCAGGTGGCCCCCTTACTCATGAGTTTTAAAATACATTTCATATAAAACCTGGAATTTAAAAGTGAAATCTGAATTTCCTTTAAACTACACAATATGGAGAACATATTTCAGTTTTTCATCTATTTGATGGAAAGAAAGTTCTGGACATAAGAGCACAATTCAAGATAAAATACCTATAATAATGGAAGTGATTTCAATTTGTATTGACTATAAACCACAATAATACCATATCTTCAATGTACCAGGCACTGAAGTAGTTAAGTTTCTATATCAAAACGATCCTATGATGTACTTATTAGATCTTATCCTAGAGAAAAGATAAGTGAGGTATCAGAATATCAGGCAATTTGCCAAATATCACCTGGTTAGTAAATGGAGAAACTGGGATAAAATCCCAGACCTGTCTGATATTAAAAAGAAAAAAGAACTTTTTTGTTCTCTCTAGTCAATTGTAGTCAATGCCTGGCACCATGGTTAAATTCGGAAGCAAAAAGAGAGCAAAAGAAGGAGATATGTAAGTGAGAAAATACTATCCCTTTCTGCTTCTCCCAAAGCCACCAAAGCCCCGGAATAAAATCCCATGGCTGCTTTCTCCCATTGCTTGGTCCCTCTCCCAGAGTCACATCACGATAGTCACTTGGCTAAAAACACTTTCCTTTATGACTCTCAATAATAGAACAATTTATTAACAATAGCTGCCAGGTAAATTTCCCCCAAGCCCCAAACCACAAGTGAAGAGCCTTTCTTTCTTTCTTTTTTTATTATTTATATATATTTTTATTACTTTTATATATTTTATATTTATATTCTTTTTTTATTATTATATATTTGATTTAGAAATTAGGACATCCACTTTAACTCTGGTTCCCAATCCATCCCTAGTACTGTGCTTTGTTTTCTCTGCTTCATCCTCTCTCATGTTCCCAAGTATGGCAAGAAATTCTTTTGATATTTTTAGTTTTTTCTTTTCTCATAGTGCTCCACAGAGCATTAGAGAGCTTGTGCTTGTTTGCTCTTCTCTAGTTATTTTTGCATCTACCACAAACACACCTGCTTCGGTGATTTCTGGTTGCACTGGATGCTTGCCATCGACAGGAATAGTTGTGCTTATTTGTCTGAGCAGAAGGACTGCATTTCTTTATTTTTTTTAAGAAAAAGATTTTATTTATTTATTTGACATAGAGAGAGATCACAAGTAGGCAGAGAGGGAGGCAGAGAGAGAGGAGGAAGCAGGATCCCTGCCGAGCAGAGATCCCGATGCAGGCCTCATCCCAGGAACAGTTCAGGTCAGATCATGACCTGAGCTGAAGGCAGAGGCTTTAACCCACTGAGCCATCCAGGCACCCAGGACTGCATTTCTAATGGCACAAGACTCCAAAGGAGGATACAGGTTGTGGAAGAAAAGTATAAGAGGTTAGGCTTTAATTTGTCTTCCAAAGATTTTCATTCAGAAAAAAAAAATCTTGTCCTTTGTCAATCTTTAAAAGAAAGTTCTGGGAACCTGGATGGCACAGTCAGTTGGATGTCTGCCTTTGGTTCAGGTCATAATCCTGGAGTCCCAGGATCGAGTCCTGCACTGGACTCCGTGCTCAGTAGGGAGTCTGCTTCTCCCTATACCCTTCACCCCATTCTCTTGCTCTCTCTCAAATAAATAAAATCTTTTTAAAAAATAAATAAAACGAAGTCTAGGCTGGTACATTCTTATGTTACATAAAAATAGATTATATCTCCCTTGAGAGTGGAGACCTGTGTCTACTATATATGGTATACATACCACTTCTTGACTAAATAAAAGTAGTTAGTCAGGTATAGAATTATGAAAAAGATAGCTTTCTGATGCTAAGGGACCTTACTAAAACCCCTACAAAACCTTTAACCTCCTCAGACATGAACTTCACTATCTTTTCTCTCCTTCTTCCCTTTCCTCCATCAACAAAAGATCTCATGACGTGTACTATACCTACAGGCTTTGTGATTAATGAAAGGATCAAGTTTTAGTATGCCAGACTGAAAAACCTCAGCATTTTTCTACCACATCTTAAGGAGATTTTTGGCTTTAATGAAGCAACATCAAATGTCATGTAAATTAATATTATTAATTAAAACTATATGGGCTTTTTAGTTTGCATTTAACTTTTCTTACTTTATAATTCATAAGTACTATAAGCCTATAGTATTTTCTTAGTTTTAAGGATTTAGATATATTAAGTGGCATCAAAATAAAACTAATTTAAATCAGTACTAGGTATGTACAGTGGCTTGTCTCCAATATGTCATCATCAGTTTCTTCTCTCCTTTTTCTGCAGGTCATTTCCACATAGACAGTGGCTGGCCAGGCTTCCTACTTCCCAACCTTGAATCTACTGGGCTATAACTGCTTTGATCACTAGAATACAGTGGAAGTAACAGGGTATGATTTCTGAGGCCAAGTCATCAGGAACCTTGTAGTTTCCACACGGGTCCCTTGGAATACGTGGTCTAGGAGAAGCCACCTGCCATGTAAAATAAAATGTCCAACTATTTTGAGACTGCTGTAGTATGAGGAAGCCTAACTGGCCATTTGGAGTGAACACCTGGAGAAAAAAATACTGACTAGCTTCTTCCTGTTGCAAACACTCTTGGCCAAGCTTTAAGCACGTAACTACAGAAGACTTCAGCAGTTCCATCAGCTGCCTGATTGCAACTGTTTGCTGGATCCCAAGAGAAAAACACCGAGCCAAGAGAGCCAATCCCTAGTATTATTTTAATCCACTAAGTTTTGGGTTTGTTACATAGCATTATATAAGCATAAGTGTCCATAAGAATATATTTTTTTCTTTTTTAAAATATGTTATAAGGAGCCAGCCTGAAGGCCACATCTGGGACAATCTGAGCAACAAAATAGTGATAGTAATGGATTATAATTCATTGAAAAAAAATTTTATCCATGATGTAACACATACATTTGTTATATATTAATATAATATTTATTATATATGATCCATAATATGAATGGTTGAATAAATTGGTGGCGAAGAGACAATTCTTCCTATCAGTAGTATTCAAATGAATAAAATTTAGTAAGAATGATGGAAACAGAAAATTACCACTTGACAAATGTTACATTTACAAATTTTGCTAATTAGAATCATTGATGATCATCAAAATTAATGGGCAAAAGAATGAGAAACAGGATATTTGCATAGTCTCAAAGTAAATCCCCACAAAAACAATTAGTTACAAGAGAAAAATAACCACTTCACATTGGAGAAACCTGCCAGAGAACACATTAACAAAGTGATTAACAATTAAGCTGTAAGAAAACATGTTGATATCATGTAACTCCTGATTTGAAACCATTTTTGCCCAAAAGATATACCTTAAAGAGAACATAAACTTCAGACAACCCCAACCTGAGAAACATGTCAAATAAATGACAAGTGATCTTCACAATTATCTGGGTCACGAAGAATCAGTTCCTAACTGAGGGCAATGAAGGCAGAAAGACAAGTAAATGTTCATCTCCGGAAAAAGTAATTCTGGATTGACTCTTAGACCAGAAAAAAACAATGCAAAACAAAAATCAAAATTCATGGGACAATTTGTGAAACTTGAATAAAGTCTGAAGATTACTAACAGTAGCACTATGTTTTCCTGTTTCAGATAATCACATTATTATTTATATGTAAGATGTTAACAACAGGGAAAGCTGGCATACAAATAATCAGCGAGTTATTTTGCAACTTCTTGGCAGGTCAAAAATTATCGTAAAAAAGAAAATAAAGGGAAAGCTGATATATAAAAAACATTGGAGTGGAGGAGGATTTGGTGTGACCTCAAAGTTCTTCATTTTATTCTCAAAGAACAGACATTTAAATGGATATTTACTTATTTATTTATTTATGTAGAGAGCACATTTGTGAGCAGAGGGGAGGGACAGAGGGAGAGCGAGAGTCCTAAGCAGGCTCCACACTCAGCACAGAGCCCCACATGAGGCTCAGCCTCAAGACCCTGAGAACATGACCTGAGTCAAAATGAAGAGTCTGGTGCTTAACCGACTAAGTAAACGATTATTTTAAAAATAATGTAGGACTTTTATTTAATGCAGTGCTTCATTAAACAGATCAAAAAGAAGTTGACGTACACAGTTGTGTGGTCTTCTGTCTGAGAACCTGACTTCATAATTTAATTGCCCGTCCTGTGGTCCTCTGGGTATGGTTCTTCCCAGCACCAAGAGTGCGGCCATGAAAAGAGCTGCTGTTACTGCAACTGATCTGTTGACAGTTTTTGATTTTAGTTTGATATGCAGCCCATTCTGAAGGTAGAGCTAAAGGGAAGGAAATTTAAGTTCCCTCGCTCTATCTCTATATTTTCTGATGCACAGGATAGATCCTTGGCTATTATGTGGATATGTAAAATCCTACCACACTGGCCATAAAAGATTGGACCCAGAAGTAAATGGATGAAAAGTAAACTTATTTGAGCTGGAGCGGCATCAGACGGACACCATCATGTGGTGCCGGTGTGGCACCCAAAGATAATACAGGTAGAGTATGGGGCAAAGGTAAGTCACTTGGTAGATTTTCCAGCTTCAGCTCTTTATATTGCATCCTTGGCAGGCAGTTACATTTCTTAACATAAACATAACTATTAACTATAAATGGCCCTCAAATATTTAGAGTCTTTTGGATAATCTAATCCTCATGATTAACTGCTGCCTTGACACCTTCTTCTACTGATTCAAAAAAGCAACATGCAACTTTCAGTAATCAATAATCTTTTAAATTTTTATCCAGATGGTTCCTGACTCACAATGGTTTGTCTTAATGATTTTTTTTTTTTTTTTTTGCGACTTAGCAAAGGTGGGAAAATCATATGTGTTCTGTAGAAACTGTCCTTGGATTTCTGAAACTGGATCTTTTCCTGGGCTAGGTATGCATACAATGCTCTCTTGGGGCACTCTTGTGAGCCATACCCCCTAATCAGCCACACACTCACGAGGGCAAAGGACTGATCACTTAAACAACCATTCTCTACCATATAGCCATTAGGTTTTCAATCAGTACAGTATTCAATAAACTACATGAGATATCAACATTTATTATAAAATGGGCTTTGTGTTGGATGATTTTGCCCAGCTGTAGGCAAATGTAAGTGTTCTGAACACAGTTAAGGTAGGCGAGGCTAAAATGTGATGGTGGTAGGTTCATGTATTAAATGCATTTTAGACTTAGAATATTTTCAGTGTACAATGGGCTTATCGGGATGTAACCCAAAACAGCATTTTATGCTTCTCTAAATAGTAAGTATCTCTGTTCTTTGAAAATTAAGTGTACTAAATAATATTTATTAATGATTCCCTAGTGAAATATCCCACCACCTGAATGAAGCCACAACAAAATTAAGAGAATATATAAATAAATAAAGCAGTAGAACAACAACAACAACAAAACTAAAAAGAGAAAAGAAAAATAACTTGGGAGGGCAATGTTTGTCACTTCAAACTCAAGAAAATTTTCTCTTGAATATGCTGTGTCTGAATCCTAATTACCATTCTCTGTAAAAGTAAAATCACCTAAAATCAATATTCTGGCTTTTCGTAGGCTTTTGCTATCTTCAAAACCAGCATTTGATCTATTTACTGTAAGTGTACTGAAGGGCAATAACTATAGTTCAAAATCACCTTCCTACTACTCCCTCTGTCCTTAATCTGGTTCCAATCTGTCTAACTAATGTAATGCATACCAAACATTTTTTTCTCTTCCCAAACCAATATTATCACCAACTGTTGCTGATTTATTTAGAGGCTGTGAGCCTGGGCTATTAGCTCTGGCAGGAAAATTCAATGTGGATGAGAAAAATTCTTTCCTGGGGGTGGGGAGAATAAAAGAAAGGTTAAAATAAAAGAAGCAAGACCCAATGAATCCAATCTGTTACATGTGATGCATTGCTAATCTGTTCTCTGTTGTTTCATGGACCCTTCATGGAAACAGCGGAAGGACAAAGATCAGATACTGTTTATAGAGCCCAGGGAGAATACTCACTTCCTTGGCAATCTAGTAGTCACGGTCAGTGCTTTTGTTACCTTATCTGTGAGCACTCAGAAAATCCCAATACTGGGCAATTTTTGGCTTCTACAGGACAAACAGACAGTGTCTAACTTATGAGTGGTTGTATACTTAAAGTTTATATGTTACAATGAACTCAATTTGAATTTCCAAGTAACTACCATATGTTATAAATAAAATGTTCCTGGAGTACATTATAGAAATCCAGCTAACCTAATTCTTAGCTTATTTAACAGTCTCTATTAACAGGATCTTTTTGGGAAAACATAACAGGTCTCAGCAAACCTTCACTGTGAGTTCAATTTAGACTGTTACCTGTTTGTCCCTGTGTTTACGTATTGTCTACTGTTGTTTTCAGGTTGAATGGCAAAACTGAGTAGCTGTGATAGAAATCCTATGGTCTGCAAAACCATCAGTATCTATACTAGGGGCTTTATAGCCTAAGTTTGCTGACTCCTAGTTTAGAACCATCCCGGAGAATGGGTTTAGCTGAATTAAGAAAAGTTGTATCAAGGGAGAGAGCTTTTCCATCCAGCCTTCTGCTCACTATTCCAATACATTCTGCTATAGGCAGTGGAAGGAGAACAGTGACAAGAGAAGGGAGGTTCCTAAGCAGCAGTACAAAGTATAGAACTAAGGAGAGGAAGTGAAGAGAAAGCGCCTGGCTATCAGAAGGGACCAGAGTACCTTTAGCTATCCAAAGAAAGCTGTTTTTCTTACAAAAGGTCACATAAAGACCCCCTTACTAGCTCTCTTTTCTCTAGTTACAATTTTGGATTTTGTTTACTAACTGCCTGTCTTTTTAATCCATAATTGAATCTTATTTTCTCAACTAGGCAATAATCTCTCTCTGTGCAGATCCTATGTCTTTAATACCTTCTAGAATGTCTGACATAGTCTAGGCACATGCTGAGTAAAATAATCAAAGGTGATTGACGGATTAGGTACAGTGGCTATAATCATGCAGAGGTACTCAGAGGCAAGAATACACAAGACTTAATTTGGCCAGGTGAGTGTTCCTGAAAATTCTGAAAATTTACTGACTTTAGAACCATTACTTAAATTACCAATAGTCTTGACAACTTCCTGAATTTCAAGAAGCTGCAATGGGAAACAATGCATATTTATTAAATACTGTTTAAAATCTGTTTATGGAAATTACATTGCCAGAGGCTGAAATTTTTTTTTTTTTTTTTTTTTTTGGTCCTTCAATATTGGCTCTCCATTGCATAGTTGCTATGCCATCACTCATGATGTTCCCAATCGTTACCTGCTGAAGAAAGATCCTCTGGCAACCATCCAGTGACAAAAGAAGGCCAGTAGAAGAATCAGACAGTAGACAAAGTCCAAAATTTTACAGCATAGACAATTAGAAAAGAGAGGACAAAATTCAAAATCCAAAATGTTATAGCTAGATAACTAGAGAAGAGAGAGCCAGAAATCATGTCCACTTCTGGATCCCTGATGGCTCTTAAGAATGTCAAAGAAATACCAATAAGAAATTGCAATTTTAGCATCATACTAACTGTGCTTTCAGCTAACTTGCCATAAATTTCCCTTAAAAGGAAATTAGAATGTTGATTAATGCAAGTTTAACATAGAGCTAAGTATAATAATGGCATAGTATTACTGGCAATAATTTTATTAAGACATTATCTAATTTAATTTTTATAATCACTATGTGTCAAGTTATTAGCCCTGTTGGAAATCAAGTTTATGGATGATTATGTAACTTGACCAGGGTTACACAGCTAGATAGCAAGGAAGCCAAGGTTGAAATTCCAGTCTGCCCGGTACCAGATCTCACATCTACCATCTTGCATTTTCTTTCCATGGATAGTTATGTATTCATATATGCGTAAGTTGGAGTTCCTAGTCATTATACTAGATTCTGGGAAATCAGCAGTAGGTACAACAGACATGAATTTATAATTTGGTTTTCATGGCGTTCATTATCTGGTCTTGTCACATCATTAATTAAAGAGTAAGTAACTAATCACACAAATTCATAAATGAAAGCTGTGGAAGGTACTACAATAACCAGGGGTATCACAGGGAGATCTTAGCAGTGTGGAGACAGAGAAGTTTCTTTTCCTGAGGAAGGTATTCCAGGAAGAAGGGAGAAATCTACATGGGGCCTGAGGTTAAAGAGTGCAATGTCTGTTTTAGGAACTAAATAAAGACCAATGTGGCCTGGCGCGTGGAGTCTGAGGGAGGAATGGACTTTCCAGGTGTGAAAAGGAATACAGATATGTGGGTCTTTCTCAACCATGTTAAGGAGCATGCCTTTGTCCTAAGAATAGAGGAAAATCACTGAGCATTTTAGGCAAGCCAAGGACATTGTTCTGTTCTTGTATTTAAAAAAGAGTGGAGGATGGATTGAAAGGCTAATGTGAATTAGGGTGGTGAGGGTGGTAGAGGTGGAGACAACGTGAGAATCATTGAAAAGTAAATCTGCGGGTGGGGCACCTGGGTGGCTCAGAGGGTTAAGCCTCTGCCTTCAGCTAGGGTCATGATCCGGGAGTCCTGGGATCGAGTCCCACATCAGGCTCCCTGCTCAGTGGGAAGCCTGCTTCTCCTTCTCTCACTTCCCCTGTTTGTGTTCCCTCTCGAGCTGTGTTTCTCTCTGTCAAATAAATAAATAAAATTAAAAAAAAAAAAAAAAAGAGGAAATCTGTGAGAACCTGGAGCTGGGCCAAAGATGGAGGGGGAGTTGTCCAGGATGATGCCTAAACTCTTAGCATGCACTCATCTACCCTCTACTTGCAACTATTTCCTCTACCCTATAGGCCCTCTCAGTATTTCTCTAGGAAACTTACAGTGAATTGATGCATATGGTTTCTGGGATACAGGTAACTACATGACCACCCTAACTCTTTCTGTTGCTCACTAAGCCTTTCTGTGGTAAGAGGATTTGGGAAGGTATGTTAGAGAAGATAAACCAGTTGGGGCCCACTAGACAGTAGCCTTCTTAAACTCTTTCTTTGAGAAAGAGATACACTCACTGCTAACATATATTCCATTGCTATGTTTCCTTGATTCATGTTTTAGAGAAAAAAAAAAAGATTTTGTTTTTGTTTATCACAGAGAAATAACAGGAAAATTAGCAGTGTCCTGGTTAACATTTAAATGCTTTATGTGAAATTTCAGAAGTGTTCTCCATGAAATTCAGTATAAATTAAGCATTAGCATAAGAGGAAAGCCAAAGCCTGTTGCTACTGGAAACTAGTTACTGTATTTGTTATTGAGCTTTTCTCTAATTTTTATTAGAGAAGCACTTAAGGGTAAAATAAATCCAATTAAAAATTAGCTTTTTTTTTCAAATTAATTTTGAAAAATAACATGTCTTTACCTAACTGATTGGACTCATGCATGTTTAAGACTAAAATGTCAAGTCTCATAGACCCATGTACTACTCATAAAGAATAAGTAGTGAAAAATTCCGATAACTTATAAATATCTAATTGTAAAGCCCACCTCCCATATCCATAAGGGAAAGATATTGCAAGAGCACTGTAAGCGTTTGCTTCCATGGTATCCTGAAAATTCATCCAACTGGTAAAAAAAAGTGTCACCGTGGATTATCTACTCTTCAAAATGCCAGGATACTTTTCACAAATCTGGAAATGTAAAAGGCCACATCTGTAAAACTTGACAGCTGTTACTGAAAATGATTAATTAATGCTGTTTAGCTATTGTGCAATAAATAAATGCATGTTTAAGACTAGAAATTGAAATTAATTTCATTCTCTAACAATTCTGACACTGTTGCTTGAAAACATCTTTTTACCACATCTAGCTTTATACATTTCAAAGTCAGAGCTTACTTAAAACGATGCAGTATAATTGTCTGATATTTACTGATCTATCTATGATAAGCTTGCAATACATAATGATGGAGAAAGGTAGAGGAGAAGGGAAGAGAGATGGAAGGAAGAAGTACAAAGGGAGTAAAGAAGAGAAGTAGGTAGAAGAAAAAGATATGGAGGAGGGAAAGGGTGGCGAAGAGACAGTAAAGAGGGAGAACAGTAGAATCCATGGAAGGAAAAGAAGAAAGACATTACTGGAAAAGTATCAGTCAGAGGTTAGATTAACTAATCACAGTAAGATTATACTGAGTTTCTCCTCCTTTGTATTGTAAGTCTTAAACCACTATAATGAGGTACTTCTAATATTAACAGTAATAAATCAAAACAAATCAATTAAATCCTGAATGCACTGGGTGGTTGGTAAGGGCCAGTGCCCTTGGGCAAAATCAATAAGGAAGTCCACAATGCTCAGCAGATGTCACTGAGAGTCACAAGTGTGGCCATCAGCTGGGTTTGCCAGACCCTCCCTGGCCAGCTATCTGTTTCATGCCTGCTCTTTAAACCAGGGGCTTTGGCAGGAGAATATGCAAATCCTCAAAAAGGACACCCTGCTTTCACTTAGAAATGACAAATAACTTACTAAGCACTAAAGGAAAGAAAGATGACTTAATCAAATGGAAATAAAACCAATGAATGTGTGGATAACTGTATTTTCCAGGAAAGAACCAACAAGCTTCAGTGTTCTAGCATTGACCCATAGAGAGATTTTATGCATTTATTATTTTCACACTTAAACATTTACCATGAAACACACCTAACCATGCCTGCTGTGTGCATGAAACTGCTCTCTATTTTATATGAGAAAGTCTTGTATTTACAGAGAAAAAAAGACACATAGAGACATACAAGTTTAGCAGAGTGACAAACAGGTTTTTAAACTATTTTTTAACTGCATGTATCAAGGGGGTGTGCATTCTTCTGACATTCTCATATTGATTTGTATTGGCTTAGATGCTATTTTGTGAGGACCCAAGTCGTTTTTTACTTGTGTATATCCAGTTTCATCAACCATTTTGTTTTCAGAGAAAATTCATTCCAGTGTCTCCTATTTGTTTTTACATCTCCAAGCAACTCTGTGTTTGGTGGAACTAAAATCAATGGCTTAGATTAACTGACAGTTTTTCTTACTCAGAAGGGCAATATGAAAGAGCTGACAGGCATGATTTGGGGTGGATTTCATGGTTTTAGAAAAAAAATAGAGCCACGGCTCCCTTTGTCAATGATTCAGCCCCACTTTTAAGAAACCTAAATGGCTTTGTAAAATCTGCGCTGAGGTTTCTTTAGTTCCGTTTCCATACAGCATCAGCTACATGCCAGGCCAAGATAAAGGCATGTTTATACATTGTTACAGTGCTGTTTGTTTTTATTCATTCTTTAGTTATGCATACTTCTTATTCCTGAGGGAGCCCTAATTTTCCTTTAGGTATCTATTCCTCCCCACCATGAATGTGTCTTTAGAAAAGTTAAAAGTCTCAGCACTGCCAAAGGTAGGCTTGAAGATAAAAAGGTTATACTTCTGTAAACATTTAGTGGCTCAAGAATGCAAACTTAAGCATATCAGGTCTTTTTTTTTTTAAAGCATATCAGGTCTTGATATTCCCCCTAATAACACAATTGGTTCTAGAATGGGCTTGGGACCCAATCTAAGTCAGTGGTACATGAGGGTAGATTTCCAAAGGCTTCCAGGAAAAAAATGTTCCCTCATACTTAAGAGAAGTCACCGGGAAGATATATCATTACTTCTTTGGGTATCATGGCAACATATGGATGTTAAGTATGGAATTGTGTAGCCATAGAGAAGCCAGCAAATGAAAGAAGCACAGAAGAGTCAAAACAATCAGAAAAAAAAATGAAGCAGATGCTAAGTCTTGACTTCTGGATAGTAGGATAATTTGAGTAGAGTTTTAAATTACTTGCATCAAAATCATCCCTCCAAATCCATTTATGTCATCTCATTTCTTCCTGTCAAATAGAATAGATATTACTCCCACACTACAGGTACTAAACTTAGCTAACGTGTCTTGAGTACCAGAGACTGTAATAAATGTTTTTTTTTCAGTGTGTATTATTTAGTTCTCAATCATGTGATGTTGTGTTTTGTCATTTTAAAGATCATGAAACTGATCTAGGGTACGTAATCCCCTACAGTCAGTCGGCTAATACATGAAGAAGGGCAGCTCTGGCAAATCCCACCATCCAGGTTTCCTTCTGCAGTATCATTTTGCTGAGTACAAGTATTTTGAATGTGCTTTCACTGCTGCCCTTGCTCTTTTCTATGGGAAGCAAATTAGGGAAATTTTTAAATAGCTGTAGATGAAAACTACACTAAAGTAGAATTCACCTGTTCACTTTCACTTCAGTTTGGAACTTCCTTTTCCGGCCCCAGATATGGTCCTTCTGTCTGAGACCAGCTGTTATAAAAAAAGAGGAGTATGGTGCAGAATTCAGAGAGATGGCTTCTTTTTTTTTTTTTTTTTTTTTTTTTTTTTTTTTTTTTTTTTTTTTTTTTTTTTTTAAAGATTTTATTTATTTATTTGACAGAGAGAAATACAGCCAGAGAGGGAACACTAGCAGAGGGACTGAGAGAGGGAGAAGCAGGCTTCCTGCCGAGCAGGGAGCCCGATGTGGGACTCGATCCCGGGTCTCCAGGATCATGACCTGAGCTGAAGGCAGTCGCCCAACCAACTGAGCCACCCAGGCGCCCCAGAGATGGCTTCTTATATAGCTGTAACTGCCTGGAGACTACTTCTTTCAATAGCAACAAACTCTTGAACAGACACACTACATAATGCCAACACCTATGGCAAAGCCATAGGCTTTGAACCACTGAATTTGAGTAAATCTGTCATATCAGATCATGGAAACTGAACAACCAGTTGAATGCAGTTAACTATGAAATGGAGTTTGCTGACCTCTGTTCGCAAGGAAGAGGCACGTATTGACCAAGCTGACTTGTGTCTGAGGCTTTCTTCCTCCTGAGAGAAAGCTCCTTGGAAACCGGTCAGTAAAATGAAGCTTTGATTTTGCTCTGATTCCCATTTTAATTTGTCTTCTTGGGCCTTTCTTTTAACTAGTGCCTTCATGTTTTTAGACTCTTGGTTTGATTAGTATTTCCTTTGGCTTATACAAACGAGATATTTCTTTTAACTTTTATTTTTCTATAGGAGTATACACCCCCCCCAACTGCCCATTGTTAATAAAGGGAGAAGAAATACCTAAGAATCACTATGAGAAAGTAGCAATCCCTCCACAAAGTATGTTGGTTAGTAAACATCATTTATATCCATTTTCATTACAACCATTTTGAGGATAGGAACTATAGAGGCTTTCTGTTGTTATTTCACAAAGTGTATAATAAAATTCAAAGCAATGAATGAATGAATGGGTTTCAAAATATTTAGTAATTTCTCACTGAATGAAATAAACAGGATGAATTTCATTTATTATTGGCTGACTACATTTTTCTCTATAAGAATATTAATTCAAGCAAACATAGATAAAACAACAGATAAGTAACTCATTAGAGAAAAGATAGATCACTAGTTTATTTTTTTATCCACTGACTGAACATTTATTGAGTGCCTGATCTGTATCCAACTACACAAAGCTCCAAGGCTTACATGTTAAAGGGGTTGATCTTTGCTTTAGAGTAATTAGGATACAGAGAAGTAATTAAAAATTGCAAAATAGGGGCACCTGGGTGGCTCAGTTGTGTAAGCAACTGCCTTCAGCTCAGGTCATGATCCTGGAATCCCCAGACCGAGCCCCACATTGGGTCCCTGCTGGGCAGGAAGCCTGCTTCTCCCTCATTCACTTCCCCTGCTTGTGTTCCCTCTCTGGCTGTGTTTCTCTCTGTCAAATAAATAAAATCTTTTTTAAAAAATTGCAAAATAGCATGATAAGGAAAGGAAAAGTATCAACTTCAAAAGTAACCACTCACTTTCACTTCTGAAACATATTATATCCCCAAGAGTTTTGACAGTACAGGAAGAGATAACCTAAGTCTCAAATGATGGTATCTCCTGAAGCCATGCGTTGCTGTGAGCCTCAGCAAGTGATGTATTTTCCTAATTAAAATTCACTTTCAAAATGATTATGACCTAGGGAAAATATGAAAATAAATGAAAGGTATTACTGCTGACAATAATGTGGCATTTTGCTTTGCAAGAACCAGAACATTTATTCTTGTCAAATAAAATCTCATTCATCTTTCTAAATTTTCTCATATAAAATGATGAATATGTGCCTGTGAAGCTGATGGAATTAATATCTTTCCAAATTACCAATTCGCTAAAGTTCGTCTCCTGTTTGGCCTGGTGACAAATTTGTCATCAAGCTTTCCATCAATTCATTCACATAAGCAAGGGACAACACTCTCTCCGACTTGCGCCTACTTAATCAAAATAGCTTCCTTTCCTCCCTCCATTGGTAATAAGTATCAAAGAAGAGACAGACGCAAGCCCAGAGCCATGTGCAGCCAAAATTCTGTTTAATCCCACACACTATCTTCCAGCACAGTCAGTGAAGAGTGGATGTTTTAATTCTTTCTTTTGGTTGAAAGTAAAAAAAAGTAAATTATGATACCTCAATGGGAAGTAGGAGATACTATAAGGTTATTTTGTCAGGAAAACAAAAGGGAAGATTTCATAAGAGTGAAAGAGGACACTTTTGAACACCATGCTTCTGGTGGGAGACAGACACTAGGGTCCATAGAAGCCAGGTGAGTCTACTTGTTGCCTTGCTCATGGGCTGAATGGCATTTCTTTCATGCCACCTCTGCCCCATCCTCATACTTGTTTCAGTCTACCCTCTCTGTTCATTACACTGATTTTATTTACTTACGTGTTTATCTGCTATTCCATTTAATACAACCTTTTGAATCCTAGGGTTTCTGCTCACAGTTTTTCTCACTCAAAATTTTTGATTGAACATGATCCATCACAGCCTTTTGACTTCTCTATCATCACATTTCTTGAGTTTCTGCTAAATTACGTGTATAAATATGTGCTGAGTGCTCGCGCCAGTGAGCCTGCCCAGGTCGGGAATGTGGAGCCAGACAGCAACAGATGTGGTTGCGAGGCAGCTGCCCTTTCAACAAGAGCTTTGGGAGGACTTTCCAATACAAAAGCTGGGCAAGTGTCAGACGATATTTTTGACATATTTATGATAGAGATAATAAAACATCCTTTTCGCCATGTCTTCCCATACGAATTACAATGAGCATTCTATACATGAAAGACAATAAGGGGCGGTTCTGTGTTAAGCAACAATATTCCAACAATATTCCAATAATACCCTCCGACGAGCTCAAGGGTATTATTCTTTGTCATTTCTTATATTTTACCTAACTATATTATAACCATTTCCAAGGTATGATTTGAAAAATGTCTAATCAAAACTCAACTCAAGCTTTTGTCTCAGCTTTAGTCAAACATAGGTCAGCTAACATTTATGAAATGAAGAACAGCAAAGTTAAAGGATGTCATCCCTAAGGGACACAACATGGGCTTGAGTCCCAATTCTACACTTCCTTAGTGAATGAGCTTGGCAAAATTAATTTCTCTAAGATTTAGTCTCCTCATACATAAAATGAGTACAATAATACTATCTACTTCATAGAAGTTTTTGAGTACTAAAAACAATAATCCATACCGTTAGAAAAGAGTTGAAAAATAACTTTCATTGGCTATGGTTGTTATTATAAGCAGGGTCCCTGCTACATGACCTAGTCTATAACTGCACTTTAATCATTATTACTTCTCTACTGGGAAAGTGTTATTGCCTATTTTTGACAGAGAAGGTGGTAGATCTGGGACTGGAATAAAATTTTTCACAGGAATTTCCAGTCCAGTGATTTGCAACTTTATAAAAGCTTCTACTCAAAATTCAGATTAGGGTTTAAATTATGATCCCACACCAGAGAGAAAAGGGGAACTGAGTTTTGGAGTGAGCAAATGACTTTAAAGTTTCAAAATTATATTCCCACAGTGGTATTAACACTTGACAACCATAATACTCTACAACCTTAAAGCGCTGCTTAATTCAACATATGAGGAGTAATGGCAGTGCATAGGCAGACACAATACAAAAACTTCGAGTGCGTAAAAAGCATCTGTTTCCCCATAATGTCTCAATGAATCATTATGACAAACAGAAATAAAGCCAATGCATCTCACTGTATAGCTGATGCTGCTTTTCTGCTCACAAGGCACAGAAGTTAATTATTATGAACAGATGTGCTTAGATTGGACAAGAATTTATACTCCATGAAATTCAGCATGGGCTAAAACAACACAATATGGTGGGGATATTTGTATTTCTTGGTAGTTGTTGAAAGAGATGCACAGCTCACCATCCCACAGGATTCATTCGAATGCCCTTGAGGGCTTAATTTTCCTATTGCCAATATTTTCACATACATTTCACTCCAAAAGAATCCATTTTTGCGGATTACCACATTGCCTCACTTCTCTGGTGCCCTGTGACTGGTTGGCTCAACAGCTGACATGATAGAGTGGTGAAGCAAAGATCACAGGAATTTTTATCTAGGGAAGTTAATTTTATTCTGTATCATGGTAAGTCTCTCTTACCCCTTCTGGAGTAGGAGATCGGATAAAAATATGTAGATTCATTAGCACAAGTACAACACTTTTTTTTTTTTTTTTAATTAGGCTCCATGCCCTGTGTGGTACCCAATGTAGGGCTCAAACTCATGACCCTGAGATCAAAACCCAAGTTGAGATGAAGAGTTGGATGTTTAACTGACTGAGCAATCCAGGGGCCCCTTTCATTCATTCATTTTTTTTCCCATAACACTTCTATAATAGCTCAGAATGTGTATATATGATCTTTGTATACAAAGCACAAGGCAGGCAAAAATCAATCATTATTTAATTAATGATTAATTAATTCATCCAAAAGATATTTACTGTACTTAGTATACAAAAGACCCATTCCACTCAATAGCAAAAAATCAAACAGTCTAATTTAGGAATGGGCAGAAGACCTGAATAGATAATTTTAAAGAAGATATTCACATGGCCAAGAGGTACCTTAAAAGATGTTCAACATCACTCATCATCAGGGAAATGAGAATCAAAATGTTAACGGTTGCCACTTCACACCTATCAGAATGACTAAAATCAACAACACAAGAAACAATAGCTGATGGTGAGGACATTGAAAAAAGGGAACTCTCATGTGCATGGTGGGAATGTGGATTCATTCATTCACTATGGAAAACACTATGGAAAACTCAAAAAACTACAAATAAGGCCACATGATCCACCAATTCTACTTCTGGGTAATTATCTGAAGAAAATGAAAAAAAACTAACTCTAAAGAGATATGCATCACATGTTCATTACAGTATTATTTACAAGAGCCAAAACATGGAAACAACATAAGTGTCCATCAACAAATGAATGAATATGTGATACAACACACACACACACACACACACACAGGAATATTATTCACTCATAAGAAAGAATGAAATCTTGACATTTACAACAACATGGATGAAGCTTGAAGGCATTATGCTATGAAACAAGTGAAATAAATAAGTCAGAAAAATCAAATACAATATGATCTCACTTACATGTAGGATCTAAAAACAAAACAAAACAAAAACTAAACTCACAGATACACAGAATAGATTAGCGGTTGCCAGAGGCAGGAAATGGAGATGGGTAAAGGGAGTCAGAAGGTACAAACTTCCAGTTATAAAGTAAGTAAGTCATACGGATACAGTATACAGCATTGCTGCTATACTTAATAATACCGTATCACACATTTGAAAATTGCCAAGAAGGTAAATCTTAAAAGTTCTCATCACATACAAAAATTAATTCTGTAATTTTGTATGGTGATGGCAGTTAACTAGACTTATTATGGTGATCACAACATATATAATTATGAAATCACTGTGTTGTACATCTGAAATAGTATAATGCTGTACATCAATTATAACTCAATAAACAAAACAAAATAAACAAAAGATACTTATTTTAGATTTACCCTGTTCAATGAATGAGTTAATCACTATTTAGTTCAAGGCTACTCAAAGATGCATAAGAATTTTTCCTGTTCTACACTGTTCAGAATTTAGCCTTCAAGAGATACAATGCTCTAAACTACAGTATATGTTAAGGGTTAGCATGGAAAGAATAATTCTTATAAAGTTAATTGAGAATATAAGAATAATGAAAAAATCTGTAATTTGAGGGTTAAATACCAACTGACTTCTTTGTGAAAACTTTATGTAACCTTATAGCTATATAGCTATATAATTATGGCATAATTATTTTTGTCATTTCAAAGAAGAGAAAATTAAGGGTTAAAGAATTTAAGTAATTTGTCTAAGTCACATGTAAATTTGAAGTCAGAGAGTATTAAAAAATGAAATCAGAGAGCCTAGATTAGTGCATAAATGTATTTTGCTGTACTGCTCTAAGAATCTAGAGAAGAGGAGGAATAATTCTGTCTTGGAAGTTGGGAGGGCTTCATGAAAAAAGTGCCACCTGACTTTCAGGATAAGTAATATTTTATTATATGTATATATTTATATATATTTATATATTTTTTTATCAAAGAAAGGAAAGAACATTCAAGATAAAGATTGGTTGCCACAGACAGGAACAGGGAAGAATTAATGAATTTGCACGAATCTGGACACACTTCTTCCAGTCTACCTTTGTGAGCATTTTTACATACATATAATAAAACTCTTCTTCTACTTAAATATAAAAGCATGGTTCAGGCATTTGATACAAAGGGCCAACTCCAACACTATTCAACATATTATAATCAATTTCTACATGGTCCAAATATACAGAGATTAACTCAAAATTAATAAGGCTTTATGAAGGACAAATTCTGCCTCTAATGCTTTTTACTTTTTTTTTTTTAATTTTATTTATTTATTTGAAATAGAGAGAGCATAAGCCAGGGAGGGAGAGGCAGAGGCAAGCTCTACACCCAGCAGGGAGCTCAATGTGGGGTTTGATCCCAGGACTCTGGGATCATGACCTGAGCCAAATGCAGCCACTTAACCGACTGAGCCACCCAGGCGCCCATGGTATTTCCTTAATCAAAGACTGATAAATCTTACTGAAGGCATATGGTTTCAAAATAGTTATACTTTCTAATGAACTTTCTAATGAAAGATACTTTTTAGAGAAAAAGGAAATTTCTTTTTCTTGGTATAAGTATGGTCCAGTAGCTTAAAAATGTTTGGCAGTGCTGTGCTATATAAGAGAATATACTGATATACATATATAGAAAAAACTTAATATTGGACTATATGAACCTCAAGGTGATATAATAATGATATACTTACACCTGTGTAAGACCATAAGCTAAACGTGGGTACTATGACAAGAAATAAAACAAAAAAGTCTATATGGGAGTATCTATCACTTAGGAAATGTATTCAGCTGTTAATAACAAATCCAACTCTAGTGGTTTAAACACATTAAATTGTCTTCCAATTTTATTCTCTCTTGTAAACAAACCTAGTGACAGGTAGTCCAAGGCTGATAGAACAGCTCCCCGAGGATTTAGTCCTTTGTGTGTGTCCTCTGTCCTCAAGGCTACAAGATGGCGACTAGAGATCTAAAGCTCTCATCCACCAGCCAGAGAAGAACATGCCATGGGGATAGCCAAGTCAGACCCACTTAAGGATATTTCCTAGAAGCCCTACTCAATAATTTCTATTTGCAACTCCCTTGCTACCTTTAGCTTCAAGGAAGCCTGAGAAATAATAATAATTATTATTATTATTACTTCTAAAAAGCCAAGTTTGTTATTAAGAAAAAGATGAAAATGACAATTGTCCAGGCAACTGGAAGTCTCCACTGCAGTATCAGATATGAAATATCCAAACTTAAATAAGGTGAAAAAAGAGCAGCAATAGCAGTGATGGATCTCTGCAGAACTTCACACTCTGTCAGATGTTTCTGCAGGCCACACAGTACTGAATACAAGGTGATTAAACAGCAAAAACACAGATTAAAGGGGCTTGGGTGTGCAGACACTGAGACACAGGAATCCCTGTGGGACTCCCAATAAGAAGTAACTCACTCTGCCAAAAGCATTCTAAACTGCTCCTCTGTGGCCATGGCAGGCAGAGGGACAGGCGAACACAGACACATCATCTTCAGGTGAGAGTTATAGCTTAGGTAGCATCATGCAGCCATGCTCACTACAGTGCAGAGAAGGGAGTCAGCAGCCTAGAGAGCTCACTAAAGGCAAGAAAAACCGTCCACAGAAACAAATAGGCAAACATCCAATCTCTAAGCTTTGAACAAGTGCACCGTGAACATGTGCTCTGAGCAAGAGAAAAGCAAGACTAGCATCTCTCTGCAGATAGTAAGAACTTTGAAGCCAGAAGTGGCCATCATTGTGGTAAAAATCATATGCAATAAGCTTGGGAGACATGAGTACCCCAAGACACGAAGAGTATAGAATAGAAGAAACATGTGGCACATTTTTACCAGAACCTTAGTGGGGAGGAGGTGGCTCCATTATATGTCCTTCATAGAAATATACACATAAAGTTTAGTCACGTGAACAAAGATTAATTGATTTGGTCTTCAAAAAGCCCCACCTTTAAGAACACTCTATAAGTTTATGGAATTACAGAGAGTATAAAGAGATACTTGTAGAAGGTATTGTATTAGAATAGAGTAAGATTGTAGGGTGAGAAACAATAATAATGCAACTTGCATTATAAAATTCCACTTAATGAGTCTTATTTCTGGATGCTACACATTACACTTCTCCATATTTGATACAATTTAGTCTTCATAGTAATGCTTGGAGGGAAACTATTCCCATTTTATATGTGGGAAAACCACAGAATAAGGAGGTTAGGAGATAAAATCAAGGCTACATAGCTATTAGACATACAGACAAAATTCAAACTCAGATCATTAGATTTCAAATTTTATGCTATTTCTGTCAGAAAGGAGTAGAGAAAAAATGTAGCATCACAACTTCCCAACATGATTGTTGCTCGATGTACACTACCTCCATCCTCTGCTGTCAATACCCAGCTTTTTCCTTGGAGGGGAAAACTTTGCCTTCATGCTCAGGAGATGTACAGGCATGGCTTTAGTTCTAGACCTCAGCAATAAAGTGAATATTGCAATAAAATGAGTCAATATTTTTGGTTTCACAGTGCACATAAAAGTTACTATGTTGTAGTCTGTTAATTACACATCTTACAGAAACAACGTAGATACCTTAATTAAAAATAATTTATCGCTAAAATATGCCAACCATCATCTTTCCTTTTATCAAGCAGTACCCTTTTTGCTGGTGAAAGGTCTTGCCTCATTGTTGACTGATCAGGGTGGCAGGTTGCTGAGCACTGGGGTGGCTGTGGCAATTTCTTAAAATGAGACAATAATGAAATTTAACACATCAATTGACTCTTCCTTTCACAATTACTTTGTAGCATGGGATGCTATTTGACAACACTTACCCACAGCAGAGCTTCTTTCAAAACTGGAGTAAATTCTCTCAAATCCTACCACTGCTTTATTAACTAAGTGTATGGAATTCAAAATCCTCTGTGGCTATTTCAATAACCTTGACAGCCTCTTCACCAGGTGTAGATTCCATCTCAAGAAACAACTTTCTTGCTAATCCATAAGAAGAATGTCCTCATCCATTCAAGTTTTATCATGAGATTGTAGGAACTCAACACATTTTCAGGGTCTGCTTCTAATCCTAGTTCTTTTCATCCCATCTGTAGTTACCTTCTCCACTGAAGTCTTGAACTTCTCAAACTCATCCATGGGTGATGAATCAACTTCTTTCAAAATCCTGTTAAATGTTTATATTTTGTCTTTTCCCCATGAATTGAGAATGTTCTTAACAACATTAGGAATGGTGAATTCTTTCCAGAAAGCTTTAAACTGACTTTGTCCAGATCCATCAGAGGAATCACTAAAACTTTCTCCACATCACCGTAAGGCTGTTCTCCTTTCTTATCACTCATGTGTACACTGGAGTAACACTTTTAATTTCCTTCAAGAACTTTTCCTTTACATTCATAACTTGGCTAACCGTTTGGCACAAGAGATCTAGCTTCTGGCCTAGCTCAGCTTTGGCATGTTTTCCTCACTAAGCTTAATCAAGTTCTTGATTTAGTGAGAGATGTGTAAGAAACAGGAGGAATATGGCAAAGCAGGAGGATCCTGAGCTCACCCTGTCCCACAGATACACCGAGATAACAGGTATAGCTGTGTAACTAACTCAAAATGTCCCAAAGACTGGCAGAACAAACCTTCCACAGCTAATCCCAGAGAGAAGGCCACATCAGAAAGGGAAGAAGGGGTGGAGACACTGTTGAGAACCAAAACTCCAGTGAGACTACTGCATACAGGAAGGACACTACAAGCCAAGAGAAGGAGAATAAAATGCCACACTTAGAATCCTAGGTACCAGGAACATGCACAGGGAAGGCAAATTCCCATAACAAACTGGCTTTGAAAACCAATGGGTCTTAACTTAGGGAGCCTTAAAAATCAGTAGGCTTACTTCCAGAAGAGCTAGAGGACAATAGGAAACGGAGTGCCCATCTTTAAAAAGCCAGCAGAATAAATAACTCAGCTGACACAGCAAGGAAGCAGCAGTTTGAAAAATGCCTTGGGGATGTATGCAGACCTATTTACCAATCTCAGAATGTGTGCTGGAGGGGCAGGGATCTTCAGAAGACATCTCCAAGAACAAAGGAGCTTGAGGGTACCATTTCTCTTCCTCTTCCCTGGCCTAGATAGTTGGGACACTTGCAGGAACTAGCACTAACAGGCTCTACGTATCTTGCTAGCTTTACACGTCCTATCCTTGTGGCCACCTGTGATTCAACCCCATGCAATCCTCCTGTCTTAGCAGGTGCACCTCCAATGTGCCACTACACAATGTGAGCAGCCATGCCAGGAAGCTGCACCACTCCAAAGTCACTCCTAACCTGGAGAGGGGGAGATAACCCCACACACCAGCATGCCTGCAGTTCTAGCAGCTGAGGCATTTAGCTGGCCACACAGGGAGAGAGCCCTGCCATTCAGTGCATTTACAACTGGGGCAGAAGCTGATTGTTGACAAGTAGTCTGACTGTTGGCCCTACTCAACAGTCAAAGCCTCTCTGGGACCCTAAGGGAGTAAGCCCTGCTGATGGATGCATCAGTGCAGAGAGGCTATTTGCAGACAGCTAGCCAGACTGCTGACCTTGTCCACATACATGTCCATGGAAGTCTCAGAGGCACATCTCAATAGTGTAGGGACCAAGCCCTACACTGTACACACATAGCAGGCAAAGCAGGTCACTGCAGCTGACCGAGCTAAAGGCAATCATGGCTCCGTCACAACAGCAGAGTGCACACAGTCCACACAGGAGACAATCCTGAATTGCCTGTTTCTGCACAAGAAAGCATTGTGCTACAGGGCCAAATTGGACCTCTTCTATGCAAGGCCAATAATTTCAAGACCAGGACACACACATGACTTCTATAATAGCAAATACAGAGAGTTAGACAAAATGAGAAGACAAAGGAATACACCTCACATAAAAGGACAGGACAACATCACAGCAAAAGAGCTAAATAAAACTGAGATAAGCAGTATTCTGGATTAAAAAAAAATTCAAATGGTCATAAAGACATTCACTGGACAGAAATGACAGAAAATATAAAAAAAGGAACCAGTCAGAGATGAAGAGTTCAATAACTGAAAATAAACAAACAAAACAGTGGAGGAAATCAAAAGCTAATTAGAGGAAGCAGAAGAACATATCAGTGATCTGGAACACAGAGTAATGGAAAGCAAGCAAGCTGAACAACGAAAATAAAAAAAAAAAAAAGAAGATGACTTAACTGAGAAAAGGTTAAGGGAACTCAGTGACATCATCAAGTGCATTATAGAGATCCCAGAAAAAGGACAGAAAAGGAGGCAGAAAACTTATTTAAAGAAATAATAGCTGAAAAATTCGCTAATCTGGGGAAGGAAACAGATACGCAGATCCAGGAGGCACAGAGTGCCTCCAACAAAATTAACCCAACGAGATCCACATGAAGACACAAAGTAATTAAAATGGCTAAAAGTAGCGATAGAGAATTATAAAAGTGGCAGAAGAAATAAAATAGTTACATACAAGAGAAATGCCATAGGCTTTTTCGTAGAAACTTTGTAGGCCAGAAGGGAGTGACATGATATATTCAAAGTGCTAAAAGGAAAAACAAAAAAAACAAAAACAAAAGACAAAAAAGCTGCAACCATGAATACTCTATCAAACAGGGCTAGAGTTCAGAATACAAGGAGAGATGGAGTGTTGTGCCAACATAAGTTAAAGGAATTCATCACCACTAAACCAGTCCACAAGAAATGTTGAAAGGACTTCTCTGAGCAGAAAGAAATGGTTATAACTAGAACTAAGAAAACTATGAAAGGAGAGAAATTCGTAGGTAAAAGCAAACATGTAAGAAAAGTAGTAGATTAATCATTTACAAAGCTGCTATGGAGTTTAAAATACAACAGCAGTGAGATCAATTATATCTAAAAAAACTAGTTGGGGTACAAAAATTAAAAGATGTAAAATATGACATCATATACATAAAATGTGGACTGGGAGTAAAAGTTTAGTGCTTTTAGGCTGTGTTCAAACTTCAGCAACCACTTAACAGACTGTTATACATAGAAAATATTATATTTGAACTTAATGGAAACCACAGATCAAAAACCTATAAGTAATACACTAAAAAGTAAAGAGAAAAGAATCAAAGCATTTCACTAAAGAAATCCATCAAACCATGAGTGAAGAAGAAACAGATAAGAACTACAAAAATAGGGGCACCTGGGTGGCTCAGTTGGGTAAGCGACTGCCTTCGGCTCGGGTCATGATCCCAGAGACCCGGGATCGAGTCCCACATTGGGCTCCCTGCTCGGTGGGAAGCCTGCTTAGCCCTCTCTCACTCCCCCTGCTTGTGTTCCCTCTTTTCTCTCTGTCAAATAAATAAATAAAATCTTAAAAATAAAAAAAAAAAGAACTACAAAAATAACCAGAAACATCTAACAAAATGTCAATAAGTACATACCTATCAATAGTTACTTTAAATGTAGATGAACTAAATGCTCCAAACAAAAGACACAGGATGACTGAATGAATAAAAGACCAAAATCAAAACCAAGCCAAACAAAAAGATCTGTCTACATGTTGCCTATAAGAAATTCACTTCATATCTAAAGACATGTACAGACCAGAACCAAAGAGATTCACATATAAATTCCACCAAACATTAAAGAACAGTTAACACCTATTCTCAAGTTGTTATAAAAAACAGAAAAGAAGGAAAACTTCAAAAATCATACTATGAGGCCAGAATTACCCTGATATCAAAACCAGACACTACAAAACAAAAAAGAAAGAAACTATACAACAGAAAAAAGGACAACAAAAATAGAAAACCATAGATCAATATCTCTGATGAACATAAATGCAAAAATCCTTAACAAAATATCAGCAAACCAAACTCAACAATACATTAAGAAATCATTCTCCATGATCAAGAAGGATTTATTTTAGAGATGCAAGAGTGGTTCAGTATTTCCAAATCAATCATGTATCATATATCACATTAAGAGAAAAGATTGAAGAGAAATATATGATCATCTTAATATTAATGAACATCTTAATAGATGTAGAAAAAGGGCATGTAACAAAATGCAACATCTATTCATGATAAAAGCCCTCAACAAGGAGTGTTTAGAGGGAACATATATCAACATTATAAGAGGCCATATGTGACAAAGCTACAGCTAACATCATACACAATGGTGACAAACTGAGAGCTTACCCGCTAAGATCAGGAAAAAGACAAGGATATCCACTTTATTACTTCTACTCAACATAGTACTGGAAGTCCTAACTGTAGTAATCAGACAAGAAGAAACAAAAGGCCTCCAAATTGGTAAGGAAGAAGTTAAACTGTCACTATTTACAGATACATAATACTATATACAGAAAACCCTAAGGAGTCCGCAAAACTATGAGAATTGTTAAATAAATTCAACAAAGTTGTAGAATACAAAATTAATATACAGAAATGAGCTGCTTTTCTATACTCTAATAACAAAGTAGCAGAAAGAGAAATTCAGAAAACAATTTTATTTATAATTGCAGCAAAAAATAAAAGAAAATGCTTAGGAATAAACTGCACAAAGGAAGTGAAAGACCTTGTGACCTGAAAACTATAAAACATTGATAAAAAATTAAAGATGACACTCACAAATGTAAAGACACTCCACTCTCATGGACTAGAAGAACTAACATTCTTAAAAATCCATAACATCTAAAGCAATTTACATATTTAATGTAATCCCTATCAAAATACCAATAACATTTTTTTCCCACAGAACTAGAACAAGTAATCCTAAAGTTTGCCATTTGCAACATGAATGGACCTAGAGGATACTATATTAAGTGAAATAAATCAGAATAAGAAAAATACCATATGTTTTCACTTATATGTGGAATCTAAGAAACAAAACTAATGAGTAAACCAAACAAACCAAAAAATAAAAGAAAGAGAAAAGCAGACACTTAAATGCAGAGAACAAACCAGTGGTTGCCAGGGGGAAAGAGGGTGGGGGGATGGGTGAAATAAATAAAGGGCATTGAGAGGTACAACTTCTAGTTATAAAAGAAATATGTCACAGAGATGTAAAGTGCAGCATAAGGAATATAGTCAGTAATATTGTGATGGCATTGTATGGTGACAGATGGTGACTACACTTATAGGGGTAAGCACCAAGTAATGTATGGAATTATTGAATCAATGTATTGTACACGTGAAACTAATATAACATTGTATGTTACTTATACATCATTAAGGTAAGGGATTTTTCAAAAAAAAATTCAAGTGAGAGAGTTATGACTCTTCCTTTAACTTGAACATGTAGAGGCTACTGTAGGGTTATTAATTGGCCTCATTTCAGTATTGTTCCTCAGGAAATAGGAAGGCCCAAGGAGAGAGGGAGACAGGGAATAGCTGGTGGGTGAAGCAGACAGAACATATACAACATCTAAATTTGCTGTCTGTATGGGTGCAATTCACGGTGGCCCCAAATAATGATAATAGCAATAGCAAAAATGACTGATCACAGATCATGATAACAAATAGAGTAATATTGAAGTTTGAAATATGAGAATTACCAAAATGTGACACAGGGGGAATAAAATACACAGGACTGCCACAAATCTTCAACTTGTAAAAAATATAATCTCTGCAAAGCAAAATAAATCAAAGCACAATAAAAGAGGTAGGCCCGTATTTGAGATAGGCTCGACTCCATCTCACATCTCCTTTGGAGGGTAATAGACATAGAGCTAACCTACAAAAGTCATATTGACTCTTTCAGGGACATAATCCTAAATCTGGGCATTAAACCTCAATTTGCCACACCATTTGCAAAGCAGAAGTCCTCATTGTCTTGTGGTTGTTAGGCCTGAAGTGGAAAGGTACTTCCCTCATGGCTGAGGACAGCCAGAGAAAGGAGCCAATACATACGGAACCAGAGCCAAGAAGGAAACTCAAACTCTGATGACATTATTTGAATTCTCAGATTTAGTCACATTTGATGCACGATTCATGCCCTAGAGTTTTGAACTATGTAAGGTAATAAGTTCCATCTTTTTTCAATTGGCCTATTTTGTTATATTTTCTGTTATAGTAAGGAAAACAATCTTGACTAATAAAGTTGGTTTACAGAAGACAAAAATATGTGCCTATAGGATGCAATTAATATTAATTATTTAGAACTCCATCAAGGTATGGAACTGAAGGGGTGTGAGTTAGTAAAAGTATTTCACCTTCTGCAGACATCTGTAGATAAACTATAAAAGTATTTTATTAGAATGTTCTAGAGTCCTTTTTTTTTTTGACTTGACATCATTTAATCCTCTAGAATAAGTCGAGTTACCATATTTCATAAAGTATCTGTATAAGTAGGTAATTGCAGAAAATAGTCACACCATATCATGAAAAGGTTTATGTGTAACATGCTCATTACACAATAATCAATAAACATTATTTGAACACCTTCCATTCATAATGAATATTCTAGGATATGAAAGCACTTAAAATGACTGTTCACAGATGTTTAGGAAAAATAAAAATAGACTAGAAAACTGCTACGTAAGCCAATGTCATCTTACAGATAAAAATAATAGTTGATCAATATTCTGCAAAGACAAAGGGACAGAAAAAATTAAGATATACAAAAATTTACATATCAACATCATCTGGGACAACCTGTCAACTGCATTCAGGGACCAATGTAACATTATGAATAAGTATTTATAAAATATTTCAATTTATACTCTAAATTCCAGAGACTTCCCCGCTAAGGTTTTACTTTTACTCTTGAAATACTGATTGTGTCAGAACGTGCCAAGTCAGAGAATTAAAAAGCCTTAATTATCCACTGAGAGTAAAAAATTGATATAACATTAACAACACTCAATGATTATAAATTCCACTTCTTTTGCTGGTTCATCTATCTACCCTATCCTTTTCCTCAGTCAAATTAAGAAATATATAAACCTGATCAATGTTTATTCATAGCACTTAGTTCGTTCTTAGATGAATGACTTCTATGAACTTAGGTGTTTTTTCAATACATTAGAAATATTATATGAAAAATTGGGAAGAGAATAAACCCATCAGGGAAATTGCTGGAATAAATTCTTAAGAACTTTCTGTTTGGTTGGTTGGTTGGCTGGTTATTTTGGCTAAGAGTCAAAGGTTATTTTTAGCACAGAAATGAAAACCATGATATGGTGTGACTATTTTCTGCAATTACCTACTTATACAGATACTTTATGAAATATGGTAACTCGACTTATTCTAGAGGATCAAATGATGTTAAGAAAATGGTTTAATCTTTACCATATCCTAAAGCTTCTTAGTTTAAAGGATTCCCTTGAAGCTACCATTTACGGTAATCTTTTCTCCCTCCATGTAACCTATGTGAAGACTATAACTTCTAACACATCCATGAAAATATATACCTCTTTGCTATAATTGCTAATATATTTCCACCAGATTTACTTCTGAGGTAATATGTTTTACTCAAGCAATAATTCTGAGATGATATCAAAGGCTACAGAATGCACTTTGTATGCACAATGCCAAGTCTTTAAAGTCAAAATAAACACTTAATAAAGGATTCCCAAAAATTCTTAAAGTGAAAGGTACAATGGGAACAATTTACTAGATGTTAAAACATACCACAAAATGAAGAATGTCACAGCAGTAGAATTGGTAATAAGTGAGTAGATGGACCGAAAGAAAAATAGGGCTCAGAAACAGACCCTTACATGGGAAATCTTGATAAGCTGCTTTTAAAATCATGAAGTACCTCAGATAACTGGCTAACTACTTAGGAAGGAAGACATTCAATCTCTCAATCTTTATCCCAAATATATTATAACTCAACATAATAATTCAATTTTAAAATAACAGCAAAATATGGGTACATATTTTTATAAGCTTTGGATAGAGGAACTTTTCCGATATAACACCAAATCTAGAAACCAGGGTAAAATCTGATAGACATGCCACCAGAAAATATTTAAAAATTAGGAGTATGAATCCCTGAGCCCCATCCAATAATTGTTAAAACATACAAAAAGTCCTAAACAAGGTTAAAAGACAAATATTAGTTTGGGGATATACCTGAAAAATATATGACAAATAAAAGTTTACTATTCATAATATATCAAAGAACTCTTTCAAACCA
Source organism: Spilogale gracilis (assembly GCA_004023965.1). Taxonomy (NCBI): domain Eukaryota; kingdom Metazoa; phylum Chordata; class Mammalia; order Carnivora; family Mephitidae; genus Spilogale; species Spilogale gracilis. Next base: position 35,861 of record PITA01015961.1, read on the forward strand.
CAGGAAAAAATAATAAGACAAACTGCCATAAAAAGACAAAGAACTTTGAGAGACAATGTTTACAAGGGAATATAAGAACTATTAGTAAGAAATAAGAAATAACAGTAATCAAAGAAATACTGGTATAAAAACATGTTATCTCTTATCCCTTTGATCAACCAATACTAACAGTCTTGAGTACAGTTACCATTAGCTGAAGCAGTGATGACAAGGCTCTATGCTATACTATTGTTGAGAGAATAAAATAATATTAGATTTTAGAAGCTTATTTAGAAGTGTTTACTAAAATTTCTAAAGATGCATGATCTCTGACCCAATAACTGTACATGTAGTAGTAAATTCTAAAATTAAAAGTGGATAGAAGTTATTCATTGCTGTTTCTGATAAACACCTTTACATCGGTCAGTAATAAATTAATTACCACAAAATGAAGCATGCATATAATCATAGCTTTCTACCAGTTAAAAAGAACTCTCAGAAATGTCTATTAGGAACTATTAGGAAATTAAAAAACAAAAACAGGCATGTTTCTGTATACACATTTATGAAGAGATGTGTGAAAGGTTGCTTGCTAAAATTTCATTAGTGGTTTTCCTAGGCCAGTGAGATTGCAGGTACTGTTTATTATACTACTTTCTTACAGAATGCTGTATGTCAATGGGATTTAAATATAAATATATATAATATTTTAAAAGGTATAAATCATATTGTATTTCAGAAACTAAGAAAATTATGTTAATATATAAAACAAGCAAAAAAGGAAAGAAAAGCAATTGCTTGCCTGCTGTCTGTACCTTGACAGCTCTGTGCTAATGTGTGCTACTAGACAACTTACAGCTAGGATACATCAACTCTTCATAATGATTCTGAATAAAATCCAAAATAAGCCTCTTTAAATGTGGCTGTTACCTATAATAGTACTCCATCACTCGTGAAGCTCCTCCAGGACTTGGAAGAAAAGAATCATTTCTGCTAGATCTTTATTCATAGATGAAAGAAGCCTTAGCAGAAAACAAACTGATCTAGAACCTGACCAGAAAGCTCAGGGCCAGTAAAATAAGTCTCCGTACATTGTTAAAAAATGCCTCCTTTATTTCTGATGGTCTTTTCTGCTTGGAGCTCCAACAGAACAGAGCCCTCTCTATCACGGCTGGGGTTGTGTCTTGACTTTGTGAATGCACACACATGCAACTTAGGGGCAGGTGGGAGGACAATAACAGGTTACTTTAACACCTGGAGGGAAGGAAAAGGATGCTTCCATTCTTTCCTCTATAGTACATCACATGTGTTTATCAGATGAGACAGCAGGGATAGAATGAAAAAGTGCTTGTATGATAGGAAATAGTTGCCCTACTTGCAACCACTTCCAAAAGAGTTTTCTTCCTGCTAGCATGTGGTAGCTGCCCCTGTGAGTGAGCTCTAAGACTTCCATCAGAGTCCCCAAAGAGGAACATTCCTGCTGGTCAGGTTCAGGAACCCTCTGACTGACAAAGACACTACAGTCAAGAATGATAAGCCCTAAAATACATGCTAATCCTACAATTTACTCTGAGCAAAGTATAATTTGTGTCTGTGCAACATAAATCCAATTTATGCCTAGCAATATCCTAATGCATATAGAATAGTAAAAGATCTTCAGTGGTAGACGACCATTGATTCTTTACCTTTCATGACAATAGGCGAATGGTTTCCTACAAGTGGATACCTGATAGCCTTTTTTAGGGACACATTTCACATTTGGCACTTAGCATTCCCATTTTCACACTCAAATAAGGCTGCAATTTAGCCAAAGTATTTTCATGGCTTTTATAATATGTGTTTGTCTTTAGAAGGTAAATAAACTCAACCTTTGGATTCAGGATGAAATAAAAACTGATACTGATTCAGAGCAGCTTCCTCTTATTCCTGGGTTATCAAGACATGTTCCAAGAAAGTTTAGTGTCTCTTTTTTGTTTTTCCTGCTTTAAATCACTTAATGCCCCCTGTTGTCATGGGAGATCTGGGGGGTTACCCTGACAGAAGGCGGTTTGTGGTAGGAGGGCTAAAAAAGGAGCTTCTCATGGGACTCCTGGGAGCACCAACATCAAAGGGAAACAGCATCTCAAACTCTTTTCTTAAGGATCTGCCTGTGCTCTTAAACCTGAAAGAGCTGCTAATCCTAAACTAATCCTTCCGTTCCAGGGGATATGATACCTATTTTGTAATGCTGGTGCAGAAGCCCATGTTCCATGGTGCAAACTAGTCTTTCACCTGTAAATACAAATGAACAACCAAGAATCCCAAGACACACAAATGAGGAAAACTAACAGCTTAATAGAGGAAAACAAACAAACAAACAAACAACAACAACAACAAAAAACAAGAGGACCAGAGATAATGAAGACTGTGGCTGAGAGCTTAAAGTATTCCTGTTTTTGAGGACTTAAAAGGATATTGCATCATTTTTTGAAAACGTTGTTACTTGAAAATATTATCTTCTTCTATCTGTTCATCTACCTATGTCTTCCTTTAATGACTTTTGAAAAAGGGACAATCAGAAAATAAAAATTATCAGAATTAAAAAAAATCATTGATATTTATAAACATTCAGTAAACATGTTACAAAACAGAATATACATGCCTAAAAACCACATCCTAGATCTGAACAGTAAAATTTTAAAAAATCCAAGGGAAAAAGAAACAATAAGATAAAAAAGTAAGGTATAGAAGATACAGAATATATATTTATATATTATATATATATAATTGACATATATATGTCTAAGAGTATCACAGAAAAAAAGGATAGAAAGAAGCATAGAAATAATAAAATATAAATTCTTCACTAAAGACACATGTAAATATGCTAACTATAGAAAAAAACACAAAATAACAAAACAATATTGAAACAACTATATAGATGAGTATGAGAATGAAGATGTTGGTGATGATAAACCCATGGGCAAATTCTTGTAAAATTTTAGAAGTCCAATTTTAAAAGAAATCTTGTAAGATTGGAAAAAGGGAAATAAAACATCACAAGAATAGGCTACCGAAAACAGCATGTGTTTTATAACATGTTAACTTGCTTGATTTCCCAGAAACTTAGAAGTTTCCCAGAATTCCCTTACTTATATATTTCAGGTAAGAGTGGGCCACAAGGAAGATTTCCAGGGATTTGAAAGAAGGATGAGAAGCAACAGCCATTTTGTAGCTCAACAACTGTTGCTGATCTGCTGACTTGCTCCCTTGGCATGAAGTAGCAGCTAAGCCTACAGCTGTTCTACTTCCCCCTGGACCCCCCTATAGCTTGATGGCTCCTGGGCCAGGTTATGTGTTTAATACTGATAAAAACAAACAAACAAACAACAACAAAAAAACCAGCTTCTGCTGGATACTCTCATTACTAAGGTCAAAGATCTCGAGTTTCAATTAGTCCTTGTGAGGTTCCAACTACTGCTTGTGGGTTCCAGCCCATTGGTGACCTCTTCTTGTATACCTACTCTGTAGAATTCAAACTTCAACGGATAGATAAGCTTTATAGAGACTGCTTAACTAGTTTCCACAAAGTGTAAGCTAATTCCCTTATGAAATTCGTACCTCCTACTGTTTGTGTTTTTCTGGTTGACCCTGGACTGATACAAGGAGTGTCTGAAATCTAAATTTCTATATGAAAATGTATTTTTGTTTTTATTTATTTTGTATTTATTTTCAATTTTTTATTAAATTCTACTTAGTTAACATACAGTGTAATATTGGCCTCAAGCAGAATTTAGTGATTCATCACTTATATATAACACCTAGTCCTCATCACAGCAAGCGCCCTCCTTAATACCCTTTACCCATTTAAATGACCATCCTCTTCCCACCTCCCTTCCGTCATCCCTCTCTTCTCTAAAGTCAAGAGTCTCTTAAAATTTGCTTCCTTTTCTGTCTTCCCCATGTTCATCTGTTGCTTCTTAAATTCCACATATGAGTGAAATCATATGGTATTTATCTTTCTGAGTGGCTCATTTCACTTAGCATAATACGCTCTAGTTTCATCCATGTCATTGCAAATGGCAAGATTTCATTCTTTCTGATGGCTGAGCCCTATACTTGTTCTTGACTGCAGAGGAAAATTCTCAGTCTGTCCCCATTGAGGATGATATTATCTGTGGGTCTTTCATAAATGGCCTTATGATGTTGAGGTATGTTCCTTTTATCCCTACTTTGTTGAAGATTTAAATGCTGTGTTTTGTCTAATGCTTTTTCTGCATCTATTAACAGATCATATGGTTCTTATCCTTTCTTTTATTAAGGTGGTATATCATGCTGATAGATTTGAAAATATTAAACTATTCCAGCTGTCCAGCAATAAATACACTTGATTATGGTGAATAAATCTTTTAATGTAATGTTCATTTTGATTTGCTAGTATCTTGTTGGGAATTTTTGCATCCATGTTCATTGGGGACATTGACTTGTAATTCTCCTCTTTAGTGGGATCTTTGGTAATGCTGGCCTCACAGATGGAGTTTGGAGTATTTCCTTCCATTTATATTTTTTGGAATAATTTGAGAAGAATAGGTACTAACTCTTCTTTAAATGTCTGGTAGAATTGCCCTGGACTGTCAACCAGCCCTGGACTTTTGTTGTTGGGAGATTTTTGATTACTGATTCATTTTTTTTTTTTTTTTTTGCTGGTAATGGATCTGTTCAAATTTTCTATTTCTTCCTGATTCAGTTTTGGTAGTTTGCAAGTTTCTGGGAATTTATCCATTTCTTCCAGATTGCCCAATTTGTTAGCAGATAAATTTTCACAATATATAATTGTGTTTCTGTGATGTTGGTTGTAATCTCTCATTCATTCATGATTTTATTAATTTAGATCCTTTCTTTTTTCTTTTTGATAAACCTGGCTAGGGGTTTATCAATTTTATTAATTCTTTCAAAGAACCAGTTCCTAGTTTTGTTGATTTGTTGGATGTTTTTGTTTCTATATCATTTATTTCTGCTCTAATCTTTATTATTTTCCTTCTTCTGTGGCTTTAGGTTTTCTCTGCTGTTCCTCTCCTTGCTCCATTAGGTGTGAAGTTAGGTTGTGTATTTGAGACTTTTCTTGCTTCTTGAGGAAGACCTGTATTGCCATGTACCTCCCTCTTAGGACTGCCTTTGCTCATCCCAATGATTTTGAACTGTCGTGTTTTCATTTCCATTTGCTTCCATGTATTTTTTAAAATTTCTTCTTTAATTTCCTGGTCAACCCACTCATTCTTGAGCAGGATTTCCTTTAACTTCCATTATTTGAGGGCTTCCCCCCCCTTTTTTTTAAATGGTTGATTTTTAGGTTTCAAAATGTTGTGGTCAAAAAATATAGATGGATGCTCTCAATCTTTCTGTACTTGTTGAGGCCAGATTTGTGAATGAATATTTAATCTATTCTGAAGAATGCTGCATGTGCATTCAAAAAGAATGTGTATTCTTCTGTTTTGGATGAAATGCTCTAAATATACCTGTTAAATCCATTTGGTCCAGTGTGTCAGTCAAAGCCATTGTTCCCTTATTGATTTTCGGCTTAGATGATCTGTCCATTGCTGTAAGTGGGGTGTTAAAGTCCTCTACTATTATTGTATTGTTTCTTTATGTTTGTTATTAATTGATTTATATACTTGCATCTCCCCCAAGTTGGGGGCATAAATATTCACAATTATTAGACCTTTTTGTTGGATAAACCCCTTAATTATGATATAGGCCCTTGCCACCTCTTGTTACAGTCTTTAAAGTCTAGTTTGTTTGATGCAAAGTGTGACTACTCCAGCTTTCTTTTGACATCCATTAACATCATAAATGTTTCTTCATCCCTTCATTTTCAAACTGCAGGTGTTGTTAGGTCTAAAGTGAGTCTCTTATAGGCAGCATATAGATGGGTCTTGTTCTGTTTGTTTGTTTTCATCCATTCTGATACCCTATGTGTTTTGATTGGAGAAGTTAGTCCATTTACATTCAGAGTGATTATTGATAGATAAGAATTTAGTACCATTGTATTACTTGTAAAGCTATTGTTTCTGGAGATGTTCTCTGTTCCTTTCTAATCTTTGTTGCTTTTGGTCTTTCCTTTCCACTCAAGAAGTCCCCTTTAGTATTTCTTTTAGGGCTGGTTTAGTGATCACAAACTCCTTTTGTTTTTGTTTGTCTGGGAAACTATCTCTCATTCGCTTCTGAATGACTGTGTTGCTGGATGAAATATTCTTGGCTACATATTTTTTCCCCACTCAGCATGTTGAATATAGCATGCCATTTTCTTCTGGCCTGCCAGATTTCTGTAGAGATATCTGCTGGTAACCTGATTTGTCTTTCTGTGTATGTTAGGGACTTCCTTTCCCCTTGCTTTCAGGATTTTTTATCTTTATATTTTACAAATTTAACAATAATGTGTCCAATGATGTGGCCAGCTTCTGTTGATTTTTATAGGACCTCGCTTTGCCTCTTGGATTTGGAGGTCTGTTCCTTTCCCCAGGTCTGTTCCTTTCCCCAGATCAGGGAAATTTTCAGCTTAAAATCTGCTCAAATAAACTTTCTGCCCCCCTCTCCCTCTCTTCTTCTGGGACTGCTATGACACAAATGTCATTAGATTTCATGGAGCTGCTAAATTCCCTAAGTCTACACTCATGATCCAATATTTTTCAGCTTCATTATTTTCCATAATTTTATCTTCTATATCATGGATTCATTCCTCTGCTTCTTCCTCCTTGTGGTCATTACATCCAGTCAGTTTTGTATCTTGGTTATAGCAATTTTTTTATTTCAGCCTGACTAGTTTTTGTCTTTTATCTCTGCATTAAGGGTTTCTCTGGTTTCTTCTAGGCTTTTCTCAAGCCTAGCTAGTATCCTTGTGATTGTTGTTTTAAATTCTAGTTCAGGCATATTACTTATATCTGTTTTGATTAGCTCCCTGGCCATGACCTCTCCTTGTTCTTTCTTTCGAAATGAATTTCTCTGTATTACCATTTTGTCTCGGTCTCTGTCTTTTGTGTGTTAGGGAAACCTGTGCCTGGTTCTATTTCCACGAGAGCTGAAGCTTTGCAGCACTCAATGATCAGTAGTTGTTGCATGTGTGGGTATGAAGGCAGGGTGAGGTTTGGGAGGGTTGTGTTGGTCTTCTTGAGGGAGGGATCTGCTGCTGTTCTGGCTCCCAATCACACTTGTCCTATTAAAAAAGGCCCTGGCAGAGTACAGTGGGGTGGGGTTTGGTATAAGTGGCTCAAACCTCCACTGTGGCACTGTGCCACTTGCTGATGTCCCTCTGTGCTGATGAGAGGGGTGAAAATAGTGTTGGCCTGCTCTCTTCCTCAGAGACGGGAGTTGTACCACTGTTCAGGTAATCCTCACAGAAGAGCAAACAATCTCCTCTCTTGTGTCCAAGGCTTCTGTCAGATCCCTGCCTTCACCATTTGTATTGGCGCTGTCTGCCTACCCAGCAACAGCACAGCATGCTGATGTTTTATCCCAGGTGTGGGGCTGAGTTTCAAAACTACAAATTTTAGAGACCCCATGCGGCATGGACTGTGCTGAGCCTCTGGGAGAGGGTCTGGCTATGCTGTGGCTGGTGCTGGTTTGTCCCAGAAAAGCACTCTAAAGAACCCACCGTCAGGGGCTTGGATTTTATGGTAAAGCATAGCAAAAAGCAGGCATCCAGGTTAGTTGCCCTCCGTAGTATCTCTGCTCATATGCTAAAGAACAAGGCAGCTCAATGGCTCCTGAAGGCTCTTTTGTCCCCTGTGAAGCAGTGCCACCTCTCCTAATGCACTCCAAGAAAAGCAACTGTCTCTTGTAGTGCAACCCAGGAGATTCTCTGAGCACACCGTCCACTCCTGGGCCTCTGCTTACTGTCTCCACAGGAGTACCTTTAGGCCTGCCAGCCTCCACATGACAATGGAGCAGACTTTTAAAACTTTAGTTTTCGAGCTCTGCTGTTTATAAAAACTTGCAGTAATCGGCCCCTCTCATTTTCCCCATCAATGGTTTTGGGGAAGTATTTTTCTCATGCAATCCCCTGCATGCTATTTTATTTCTCTTTTCTCTCTCTCTCCTCTCTCCATGGTCAGGGGTCCCTATCCTCTGCAGCACCCTTAGTTCTTTTCTCCCCAAACCACATCACTGTACCTCCTACTTTCCATCATGTGGCCTCTTCTCTCTCTCTAGTTGTGCAGTTTGTTCTCTCAGAATTGAGATCGATTTTCTGGGTGTTCAGAATGATTGGATAATTATCTAGCTGTGTTCTAGGGACAAGGCAAGCACAAGGTCCTTCCACGCTCCCTGTATTTTTGTTTTTAAAATGAAGGCAAGGCCTCCACTTGCATTGAAATCATTCATCTTTACTTCCTAAAATAATGCCCAACACACCATTACTTGATAAGATAGTTTTTGAATTAATTAATTTTAAAAATACAGTGAGACTGAGTTTGCTATTTAGAGAATAGTGGTATACCCTGACTTTTAGAATACAGTTCACCAATTATTACTAATGGGAACAAATTTATGGCCATTAAGAAACACAATTAAAATTATAATAATAACTTCAACTTAATGTTTCCCTGATTTTTTTGAAATTTAGATTAATTTTTGAGAACCAAATAATTTTATTTTTGAAACTAAAATAAAGCATTTGCATTAAAGTAAAGCTCTCATATTCATTCTTGTTCTTTTACTTCTGTTAGAGTTACATAAAATAAAATATAACATTTTTGAATAAAATTATTAATAGATGTCTTTTCTCTGGGAAGTGAGTTTAGGTAAAAAAAGTATTTGCTTCATATGACAGAATTTTTCCTTATTTTCTAACTTTGTTTACTAATAATGAATATCAATCTTTATAATCAGAAAAAATTAAACACTAGTTAAAAAAATGAAAAACAACTTCCATATATAATTATACAGAAATATATTTGTATTATTAATATTAAATAAAATTGAAAAGGTTGTAGCATGATATGAATGTGAATTTTCTAAATGTCTCATATTGTACATGCATTTCTGGAGGGATACACACGAAGGTACTTTTGAATTCATTTGAGAAGTGTCACTGAAGTCAATGTATGAAGGAAAAAGGCTGAATTTAAATTGTATCTTTGTTTTATTTTCTTTTTCAATGGCCATAACTTCATTTTCTAATACACAAAAAAGATTAAAAAAGTAAAACTCATCCCTTCTTGCTTTTACGAACATCCTTCCAGCAATCCCTTCCTCTTTCTCCATCATGAGTTTCTCTTTCTACTGAAACTTTACCTTAGGTATTAATTTTCCAACATTAGAAACTAACAAAAAATGAATAAAGTCCACTGCCCCACTAATTTATTCCCTTCACATCAAAAGTTGCTACAAGGTTTTTCATTTTTATTGTGTTCCCCAGTCACTATCTCCAATCGTCTCTCGAACCCGCAGCAAGCATGATCTTATAATCCTCCCCTGCACCTCCACAAAACTCTTCTTGCGAAGATCAACAGTGACCTCCAAGTTGTTACACCTCATGGGCTATTCTCCAAACCAACTGATCTCTTTTAGCAACATTTAGCACAGTCAATCCCTCCTCCTCCTTGAAATATTCCATTCTCTTGGTGTGCAAGGCTCCATACTCACTTGGTTTTTCTTCTATGCAACTGATTTTTTTCCCTCTATCTCCTTTGCTAGCTCCTCCTCATGACCCCAATCTTTTAGCTTTGGGTTTGTCCTTGGACTCTTCCCTAGATACATGGATTGCCTTGGTGATCTCATGAGGGGTTCACAGTTTAAATATCAACTATGTGTTTAGGACTCTCAAAAGTGTATCTTCGGTCATTCTGGGGGAATCCTTCTTTCATGACATTTATCCAATCCTTTTACATATCCCAACAACCCAATTCCCAAAATATATCCAAAATCTGACCATTTTGGTCCTCTAATCATAGCATCTTAGTCAAAGTCACCGCATCATTCCCCTGAATGGTTTTAGTAGCCTCCTAGCTGGATCTTACTTGAATCCTTCCACTTAAAGTCTACTGTCTGCTCAACAAACATGTAAGTCAGATCACATTGGTCTTCTGCATGAAATCTTCAATGGCTGTCCATTCCACTCAGAATAAAAATCAAAAGTCCTTACAAGATTTTCTTCCACCTATCTGACTTCTTCTCTTCCTTTTCTCCTCCTGGATTTTATGCCCCAGATTCACTGCCTTTTGCTGTTCCATAAATACAAATGGCTCTTTACTATCTCAGGACTTCCCTGATCAATGTATTGAAATTAAAACATTTCCCTCACCAAACTCCTACATTTCTGAGCTCCTTTCCTGATGGATATTTCTCCAAAATTTATTACTTGACATAACATACCATCCCTTTCTTTTGTTGATAATCTATTTCCTTTCATTATAATTTATTTCCAGAAGGTAAGGGACTTTTTTTTATTAATGTATTTAGTATCTAGAACTGGTGCCTATGATATATATTATATAACTGGTACCCATTAAGTATCTGCTTAATTAATTAATAAATTACTGAATGAATTGACAAACAATCATGCTTGAAAGAGCCAGAAAAACATTTTGAAAGCTGGGGTCCATAGCCAGTCACCTGGAAGCCAGGAAGGAAAAAGCAGGATCAGCAGTTCAAAAGGAAGCTGGGGGCAGTTGGGTTAATGTCCATAATAAACATTAATGGGCTAGTAGTGATTCAGCACCAGGTGCAGTAATTTTTTTACAGAGCCAGTGGGACGGAGATTTTCATATTGCCTTATAAATTATAAGAAAGGTTATAAATTCCATTTATAAAAAGACTTAAGTTCCTTTTGTCAGTCATGAGAATTACAACAAATAAGTTCATCCCTAGCACAGCCACATACTTTATTCTCCACACCTCCACACCAAGGTGGTTTTTACAGTTTTGATGCTTTTTTCCACATGTCCTCTGCTTTCTTTGTCTTTTCTGGCCTGTCTTTTCCTCTACTCTCCTCAGTCACTGCAAGAGCTCTTTCAGTGTTGCTTCCCATACACATTTAATCCACCATCTTTACCTTTTCCATATTCCAATATCAAGTATCTACTCACTGCCACAAACATTGAATATTTTTCCTTGGCTGATTTCACTTTCCCTTTTTCCAGCATGTGCCTTCTATTAGAGCAGTGCTATCCTCTCATGGATTCTTATAAATTTCCCATCTCCCAATTTTCAGGCAATATAAATTACATGTCAGGGATAACATATTCCTGCTTTTTCACACTGAATTGGTAATATATTTTGAAAATTTCGTTTTCCATATGGAAATGTCCTAATAAAAAATAGTTGGATAGAAAACACACACACACACACACACACACACACACACGCACACACACACTTATCCTATAATCTATAATCACCAGGCCAAATTGTGTCACTAAATAGGTAGATGGAAAGGAGATAGCACACAATAAAATTATCATTGAAAGAAAGGAAGTGAGGAAGAAAGAAAGGCAGGAAGGCAAGCTTGTAAATGTTCATAACCTTTTATAAATTACAAAATAACATGCCCAGGTTAAATTCTTCATTATATTTGATTAAATGATATTGCTTTAATAAATATGGATATTTCAGTTGGAATAAATTAATGTTTTTGCTTATGGTTTAGAAACTTGCAGAGGGTAGAGATGAATAAGAAGCAATTAAAATAGCATTACGTTTATAAATGCTAACTATAATGAGATTGCTATTTGATTTCCCTTAGCACATAAAATGTAGAGGAAAATTCTACCCATGAAACAGATTTTTGAAAAATCATAATCAACCTTTATCTACTTCTATTCATTTCATGAAGTAGATAAAATATTTTTCATCAAGCACAGAACAGTGAGATACAGCAGTGCTCCTGTAAGGTAAATAGTTCAATGCTTTATTGCCCAATTGAGAAAACAGACATAAAAGCTTGCATATAATATCATGTTTTATAGTTTAAAAACAATTTCTCAAAAATCTAACAAGTCTATAAAGAGAAAGTTTAAAAATCATATCTATCATTTACTTGTGCCAAATCAATTTCCTATAGTGAATAGAAAAAAAAGATACAATACTAACTATTCAAAGTTAAAAACATGTATGTTTAATAGCCAGTTAAGCCACAAGTTTAGATATTTTTTTTAAATATGGTAAGAATATGTTGCTTTTCAAAAAAAACATTTCCCCAAATCTTTCTATATCTTTTTTTTTTTTAAGATTTTATTTATTTGACAGAGAGAAACACAGCCAGAGAGGGAACACAAGCAGGGGGAGTGAGAGAGGGAGAAGCAGGCCTCCCGCCGAGCAGGGAGCCCGATGTGGGGCTTGATCCCGGGTCTCCGGGATCATGACCTGAGCCGGGGGCAGTCGCTTAACCAACTGAGCCACCCAGGTGCCCCTC
>PITA01015962.1:0-48211 GCA_004023965.1 Spilogale gracilis
AAGAAAGGCACTTGATGGAATGACCACTGGGTGTTAAACCACTGATGAACTGCTAAATTCTATCCTGACACTATTAATACAGTACATGTTAACTAAATCAAATTTAAATAAAGAATTAAAAAAATATATTTAATATAAAAGCCAAAATCAAAATATCAAAAAAAGGAGTGAATCAACAGCTTTACCTCTTTGTGTTTCATATCCAATTGACCCTTAAGAGTCTTAAGTTCTCGTTCACGGATGTCCAGGCAAGTTTCAAGAGCATGTGTCTGCCCTTCCCATTCATATTTTTTATGAGCCACCATTATGTCAATCTGTTTCATGAGCTCTTGTAATTCTGCTTCACAGGATGTCAAAAATCCCCTATAAATAAGAAAAAATGCCCATGACTTTTCTCTTTCCCATGGAAAGATATAGCAGATGTAAACCCAGCTGAAGTGGAATGATGTTGGTAAAGAAATTATTAGAGACAAAGAAAAGGATTTCTGAGCTTTTCCCTTCGAGATTCATATTAAGGTGATGACTTAGTCCCCCGCATACTTTGCCTTCCTCTAATAGCCAACCCTGAAGCCTAAGTCATTTGGTGAAACACAAGACTGATGTTAAGTCCAGCTTGTGAGCCAGGCTTCCACAACCAACAACTAGCTCTTTTGTAATGTTTTAGGAACGCTCTCAGGAAGATTCCAGGCAAATTTGTCACATTTTTAGCTAACCAAAACAAAAAGCCTTTGAAGTGAGTAGGCTACTGGGAAAAATGACAATATATTTTAAGAGTGGTTTCAAGAAATTCATCCTTGAGCCAGATTTATTTCAACACTTTCTTCCCACCTTATTAATAGAAACTTACAGCAACCAACCTTATTGTAAACTGACTGATGTCCTTCAAAGTTACAGGAGATGCCGGATACTCAGAGGCAGAAAAAGAAGTCAACAAAGACGTACTGAATTCCAACAGCTTTCCAGAAATGGTCACAGAAAGCTGGAGCTAGGAAGGCTTAAATACTTTTTTATAAAAGCATTTGTTCTTAGTGTACAAAACTTCTGAACTTCTACTTTTGCTTTTGAAGAGAAGAAACTTGAGAGTGGGATGAAAGTGAGCAGCCAGCTCCACACTGCTGAGATACGGCAAACACCCCAAAGAGAAATGCCGTCCACAGACATGACATGGATGGGCTAAGCTTCCACTTCTCAGCATTTTCGTTTCTATACCCAAAGCACAAAAGGGTCAAAGGCATAGCTTGGATATACTTTTTAAACTCCGTGAGAAGCTTAAGGTCAAAAGCGAACTTACCCTTCACGTCCCCGATTCTGTATTCCTTCCAACAAAGCCTCCATTGCCAAATCCCCTTTGTTCTGGCAACTAGGAAAGAAAAAAAAAAATCAGTCAGGAGAAAATACTTTTCTAAGTTCTAACATTCCAACTTATAAACCTAAGAATGTGCAAGCACACAATAACAAATAACAGTGAGAAAATGCAACCCTTTTTCGGACAACTGTAGAAGCAGTCAAGGAACATCACTTCAAGAAATATTCAAACCAAATACATTTCAGGCTAAAAGAAATAACTTATAGGGGTGCCTGGGTGGCTCAGTTGGTTAAGCGACTGCCTTCGGCTCAGGTCATGATCCCGGAGACCCAGGATCAAGCCCCACATCAGGCTGCCTGCTCGGTGGGAAGCCTGCTTCTCCCTCTCTCACTCCCCCTGCTTGTGTTCCCTCTCTGGCTGTGTCTCTCTCTGTCAAATAAATAAAATCTTTAAGAAAAAAAAAAAGAAATAACTTATAATGATCTGAATTGCTGCTGATACTCTCCCCACATGATAGAGATCATACTTCATTGTTCTACCCCTGTGAACCAGGGAGGGGCTAGAAGCAGAGGGACACTGACACAAAGCCTCTCACAATAGGAGGGGATTTAAGGGTCACACACGTCGGAGGAAAAGTAGTTTGTTTGTTTGGTTTTTTTTAGGAGACATTATAAAAAGGTTAAATTCCCTGAGCCTGAACTTCTTGGTCTATCATGGGAGATCTTACCACACCCGTTAGATGACAGGCCTATGAAGCTTCCTAGAACAATCTCCTTCCCCTCAAAGGCAGGTCCATGGGCCATCCCTCCTCTGTACTTCCCCACTGCTAATTCAAAACAGGTTTTTTCACAGGAGTTACACCCCCTGGGAATGAGATTTTTGCACGCTCTTTTTCCTTACTATTCAGCCCTCAAGGGCAGAAATCTAATTGCATTCACCTCCGCAGCTCCAGAACCTAGAGAATCTTGCCTTTCAGTATGGCACATATTAGATGTTTTTGGCTGAACTTATCACAATTCCCCTCCTTTTTCCCTATCCCTTTGTGCAAGCTAGTTACAGAAAAGTGTCCAGTAGAGAAGAAGGGAAAGACAGAACAGACTGCCATAGAAAGGAAAAGACATACCATAAAGGAAGGTAAGGAGGAGAGGTGAAAAGTAATCCTTCAATTCGGAAGTGCCAATGAGAAGTACCCACTGGTGGTTTCTCACCAATACAAAATATTAACCAATGTCAAACTACTTCTCACTCCTGAGACACTGCTTTTTTCCTTAAGCGTTCAAAGGCTCAGCTCTGAATTAGTCTTTAGGTAATTCTCAAAAGCTGTGGTAGAAGGTTCTACCCCTTTGCCTAATGCCTCGTCTAAAAATTACATTGCTCTGGAAGGGGATTCCTTCATTTAACAGAGAATTCAGTGTTGTACTAGCCACCAGATACCTAGTGATGAAAGACACGCTCCTACTCAAGGAATGAATAGTCCGGTGTCAAAAAGAAAAAATTAACCCAAAATGTTCCCCCAGTATGGTAAATGAAGAGACAGAAGTGAGGACAGAGCATCCTGGAGACATAGAGGAGAATGGAAGATTGGAAAATACAGCTACTGCATGCTATTTGCATTCATTTTTAAAGTTACTAATGGGAATATTTAACTACTTGTGCACAAATACAGCAGAGAGGCTTTTTCTCCCATTGGCTTATCCTTCACATTACACCAACATTAAATAAAATAAAAACCTAAAAAAAGAGGTTTTCATGTTCTAATCTACTTCCTTTCAAACCATGATATGGTCAATTACAGCACAATCCAGATTCCATGTCCTATCCCACTCTGGGGAGCTGTGAGGCAGTGCCTGGTTCACACAGCACCATGTGGACAAAAAACCCAGGACCTACTCTGCAACTAAGTAGCTTTGTGTCCTTGGGCTTCAGTTTTTGCATCTGTAAAATAAGCAGTATGAACTATAATCCCCAAGGTTTCATGGTCTTCTAGTAGCCAATTAAATGTCCACTAAGGGGGCGCCTGGGTGGCTCAGTTGGTTAAGCGACTGCCTTCGGCTCAGGTCATGATCCCAGAGACCTGGGATCGAGTCCCACATTGGGCTCCTACTCGGCGGGACGCCTGCTTCTCCCTCTCTCACGCCCCCTGCTTGTGTTCCCTCTCTGGCTGTGTTTCTCTCTGTCAAATAAATAAAATCTTAAAAAAAAAAAATTTAAATGTCCACTAAGTAGCATGCTCTTGCCTACAGTCCATGATATTTACTAAATCTGTTAAGAAAGTGTTCTTCCGAAGGACAGTGCTACTACAGACATTCAAAACTATCATCAGTAAAATTATACTTCTTTAAGTCATTTCATTCCTAAACATTAATATATTTAGCAATATAAATTAGTAACACACACTTAGTAATATACAGTAATATATTTTCTAGATGACATTATTTATAATTAGCAGTGTTTAGGACAGAATGTAACAGTCCCTGAGTGCTCAACTGTTCTGCCTCCTACACACTGCCTAATCCATTCTTCACATCACTCATAAAAGACAGACACAAGGCTTGGAGGGTTAAATAGGTTGACCACAGTAAACTACACATTATGGTCACAGGATCAAACTTAAGCAGTGACTCCCAATGTGCAATCTTTGTAAATTTTATAGGATTCCAGATCTTAAAATACCTTCGTATTTTCTTTTGGTTTAATAGTGTCTTCTTGGCAATAAATGAAACCAAACCAGTAAGTCTGGGTACAGGGAAAAAATGCAAACTCACCACCATGGACACCAGATGGCAGTAACACAATAGTAAAAATAGTCCACACCTTGGGAAATTGCCATTTCAGAAGTAAAAAGGGTGGTCTAAGACTAAAACAAAGAGATCTCTGTTTTTAAAAAATGGGGGCGGGGGACCAGCAACACTCCTCTAGAAAATAACCTTACTAACGTGTAATGTGTTTCTTTACCTTCACCATCTGTTTGAACAGCTGCCAAACACCATCGGTTCTCGATCAGGTAAATAGCAAGGGCTCATATTTTCTGTGGACTTTTCTCATCTGAGTTTCTCAGAACTACATCACCAATTTCTTCCTAACCACACTGAGCCTCATTCAACTCTATGTACTATGTCACTGCTTTCTTCTTTTCCTTGTGCCATGTAATAGTGATGGAAAGTTAATTTTTTTTTTAATTTTATTTATTTGACAGAGATCACAAGTAGGCAAAGAGGCAGACAGAGAGAGAGGAGGAAGCAGACTTCCCTGCTCAGCAGAGAGCCCAATGCAGGCCTCGATCCCAGGACCCTGAGACCATGACCTGAGCTGAAGGCAGAAGCTTTAACCCACTGAGCCACCCAGGCGCCCTGTTCATAATAATAAATGCAAATTTACTCATTGTTTGATAATCTATTCCTTGACACTAACATCAAATGCTAACATGGTTACATAAAAACTGTGTAGCTCTACAACTGTCATTTCTGCAGTGAGACCAAGACATCAACAAATATCTCATTAACTACAACTCTTAGAAGTTATTTATTATAACTCTCCTTTGGAATGAAGGTTATTTTAAATCAGTGAAATCTAGAATAGGAGAGTTAAAGGGAATACAGGGTGGGAAGCAGGGAAAACACACTTTAACCTTAGAGGGAAAAAGAATCCAGATCGGTTATCTAATAATACGCAAAGCTTTGAAATTCATTAGCATACTGGAATTTAAGAGCTACTAGAAAGGATCTGAAGGCCTCCTCTTTAACCTCTTAATTTTACAGATACTCTGAGTATAAACCCATGATCAAATTGCTCAGAAAATGGGACACAGGAAGAAAATAAAAATGCTAGATGGAATTATTAATGTTTATTAAGTATTAGTAAATACATAAAAATTATTAATAGAAGGGATATGCCTACCCATCAGGTCTCATTTAAAAGAGGGTAACGACGCTCTGTTCCTTACCTGTCTTGGCATTACTATGATTACAAAGCTCTATGGCTCTGTCAAATTTACTACAGCTGATAAAATGGCTACTCCAATAAATAATAATTTATCATTGCCCAGAAAGGTTCCTACTTAAGCTTATGGCAAAAAAAATCACAGATAAAGGATCAAAGAAATTTCCCAAAATAATAGTGGAGTTTTAAAACACTGATCAAATTATGACTCAAAATCCAGAAAGAATAAGGAGAAAGACTGAGAAATCAGAGTAGATAAAAATACACTTTTACGTGGGAAAATTGCCATAAGCAAAGTCTAAAGACCACAGTATTTGAAAGTCTTATCAGAGAGGGTTATGTATCCAAATATATAAAAAGCTTCTAAAATTGAGGGGGAAGGGGCATCTGGGTGGCACAGTCAGTTAAGCATCCAGCTCTTGTTTTGGCTCAGGTCATGATCTCATGAGTCTTGAGATCAAGACCCATGTCTGACTCTGCACTCAGTGTGGTTTGCTTGAGTTTTTCTCTCCCTTTCCCTCTGTTCCTCCCCCAGCTTTCTCTCTCCCTCTCGCTCTCGCTCTCTCTCTTAAATAAATCTTTAAAAAATAATAGTAATAAAATAAAAATAAAAACTGTGGAGGGAGAAATGGAATCTATAGAAAAATGGGCAGAAGATATGAACAAGTAGTTCACAGAAAGAGAAATGCAAATGACCATAAACATATGAGAATATTATCATTATTTACAATAGCCAAGATATGCAAACAGCCCAAGTGTTCAACAACTGGAATGGATAAAGAAGAGGTAATATATAGATATACATATACATACAGATATAATAGATTTATACATATATATACATGGATATATACATATGATGAAATATTACTCAGCCATAAAAAGAGAATGAAATCTATTTGCAATGACATGGATGGAGCCAGAGAATACAAGCATAATGCTAAGCAAAATAAGTCAGTCAGAGAAAGACAAATACCATATGACTTTACCCATATATTTAAGAAACAAAACAAATGAGCAATGGGAAAAAAGAGATGCAGAGAGAGAGACAAAGCAAGAAACAGACTCTTAACTATAGAGAACAAACTGACGGTTACCAGAGGGGAGACAAGCAGAGGGATGGATGAAATAGGTGATGGGAATTAAGGGGTGTACTTGTCATGATGAGCACTGGGTAACGTATGGAATTGTTGAATCACTATACTGTACAACAGAAACTAATAAAACACTAATGTTAACTAGAATACAAATTTAAAATACACCAAGTTAGCCTTTCTTCTATATTTAGATGAACCAAAACTCAAAAGTTTGACAATATATTCTTAGGACAGAGTATATTTACGGGAAAATGGGCCCTCACATACATTTTAGGCAGGAATGGGAAATGATATAATTTCTATAGAGATTTTGGCAATACCTAGCAACTGAGAAATATAATTTTACCCTTTAATCCAACAATGCCACTTCTGTAAGCTTTCCCAAAGTCACAATGGCAAAAATACAAAATCACATATGCACAAGGACACACGGTGCAGCACTATATGCAACAGTAGCACACAGTACAAATGCCTATCAATAGCAACTAGTTAAATATTCATCCACCAGGGGAATATTATGAAGTTGTAAAAACAGATAACGTGCTTCTAAGGAGGATCTATAAGGCATATATTATGAGGCGGGAAAAGCAAGTAGATAATGCATTTGTTTTTATGGAAGAATAAACCCAAGTTAGTAAATATGATACCTGTAAGAAAGGGAACTAGAGGGAACCTAGGTGGCTCAGCTGCTTAAGTATCTGCCTTTGGCTTAGGTCATGATCCCAAGGGCCTGGGATCAAGTCCTGCACTGAGCTCCTTGCTCAGTGGGGAGTCTGCTTCTCCCTCTGCCCCTCCCCTCTGCTTGTCCTCTCTATCTCTCTCTCTCAAAATAAATATTTTTTAAAACAAAAGAAAGAAAAGGAATTAGGGTGGAGAAAAGAACAAATGCTAAACTTGACTGGATATCTGTCGTTTTTTAGTCCTAGTTTTATGCAAACATTTTACATATAATAAACTTAAATGGAAAAGAAAAGCGGCATGGAAAAATTGGAAACAAAATGAAACAAATCAACTATCAATTAGATATCAAGGTGGAAAACTAACCATATACCAAAATGTTTCACATGCCCTTAAAATGCATAGTGTACATATTCCAAATGGGATATAACTAAAGATTAAAAAAAAAAAAGAACTGCAAAGAAATCCTAAACACTACTCAGGAATTATATCACTAACAAAAAAAATTGGCATAATTAATTTGAAATCAATATATATAATACAGGATAAGAGAAAAAGTAATTATGTTAATGATATTAGGTTCCAAGATTTCCAGCCAGACAAAAAGACCCAAATATAAAAATATAAAAAATTAAATTAAAATGTAGATATCAGCATGAATTCTGTATATTTGTTTAAAAATATATACATATTTCCTAACTCTGGCCACTGTAAATCCTAAAACCACTGACCAACTTTGTACTACAAGCACCTTAAGCACCCAGACTGTGGTCTCTAAATACCATCTCCCATCCAAAGGAACCATGTCTTTTTGTGGGCATTAATGTATAAATGAGGAAGGAACATGTTTTACCAGAAAATAGGGAAACTGATTATCAAAGACTATTGGTCATATCAACATGGACAGGAGCTAACTTAAAGGGGTGCCACTGACCAAAGGCAGGGCAATTTGAGTATTAAAAAAAAAAACCAACAATTGTAAGAAATTAAAAGTTTAAATATATTCAAGTTCATGATGATTAAAAAAAAAAAGGCAAAACCCTGTTACCCTTGGAGGTTGCTAGACCACCACCACACTACTGTAGTCTGAAAATAGAGGGAAAGAATTAAGCATTCTTCTTGTCTTTCCTGTACAAACTATATTTCATACAGCTGATCGTAGTCAACCAGCTGGTGGGGTAGAGTTCTTCTTCATAAAAAATTTTTAGTTAATAAATACTGAAGGAATGATAGGATTAGAAAATCACCATTCTAGGACGCCTGGGTGGCTCAGTTGGTTAAGCGACTGCCTTCGGCTCAGGGCATGATCCCAGAGACCCGGGATCGAGTCCCACTCGGGCTCCCTGCTCGGCAGGAAGCCTGCTTCTCCCTCTCTCACTCCCCCTGCTTGTGTTCCCTCTCTGGCTGTGTTTCTCTCTGTCAAATAAATAAAATCTTTAAAAAAAAAAAAAAAAGAAAGAAAGAAAGAAAATCACCATTCTGCAATCCCTAATGCAATAACCGGTATAGGCTATCTAAATCCATACAAAGATTTCACCATTAAGTGAAAAGCTCATGGGGGATTTCAGGATTGGGCTAACAATACCTGAGCCCACTACAATGTTCAATCTTAATACAAGAGAGACAGAGCTGACACTTCATACCTCTCTGATAATCAATGCAATAGATTATCTACTGCATCACCTAGGAATCATCTTGACCCCCACCAAAATATATATATATATACGTGTGTATATATATATATATATTTATATATTTAAATCTTCTACAGCAGAGCTATTCAACAGAACTTTCTGTAATTATTGGAATATTTTATGTCTGCACCATTTACAGGGTAGCCACCAGGCACCTGTGACTATTGCGCACTTGAAACATGGCTAATGAAACTAGGGAACTGAATTTTTAGTTTTATTTCATTTTAGTTAAGTTAAATAGCCAGAGCTGGCTGGTAGCTACCATCGGAGACAGTGCAATTCTAGATCTAACTACTAGTTTAAAGGGAAAAGATGTACATGTTAAAAGGATGTCATGCGGATGCAATCAGCTAAATCTAGAATACTGAGGGGAAAAGGAACACAAGGGAATTGCCCTATTAAAAAAATATTTAAACAATGTATCAACCAAATACAACATGTGGTCTCAATGGGATTTTGACCTAAAGGAGTCAACTGTAAAAAGTCATTTAAGGGACAGCTGGGGAAATCTGAACCCAGACTGAATACTGACACAGAATTTTTGTAAATTTTTATAGGTGTGATGACACTAATGCAGTTTTGTAAAACCAAAAAAGCTAATTTAGCTTTCAGGGGAGGAAAAAAAAAACAAAAAACTAAAAATAAATTCAATCCCTGCAACCTCTGTTCATGTTGGCTTCAGATGAATTTCAAATCAAGTCGACTTTTTTTTTTTAAGTAGGTAACTCTGAGGGCCCCTGGGTGACTCAGAAGGTTAAACTGACAACTCTGATTGAGTGGATAACCGATGTGGTCCCAGCTGACTACCACTACCTAAATTAGAAAGGGTGGGACAAAGCAAAGGTCTTCTACCTTCTAACTGAAGGAAAATGGCACAGTACAATTAACATACGCATTTACTAGAAATAATTTTTAAAACCTAAATCTACATATTTTAAGGGCAGTGTAAATGTCTAATAAATGTTTATGAACCTCTAGCCCATTTTAATTTCATCTTTGCTATACTGATCACGGAGAGTGATATAGTCAAAGAGCAAGAAGTTGTACACATCTAAAGGGGGCACTGCATTTCAAATAAGAAAATACATATTTATTGTATCATTATGCTACAGCTATGATTAAGTATAAATGTAAATATTTGAAAGTAACATGTAGTTAATGGTCCTTATCATGACTTCCTCTTCGCATCCATAAAATAGAATGCGTGCATGTGGGGAACTCTATAACAGCAATGTACCTACCCTACAGTATTGTTTTATTAAAGGAATGAAATAATTAAGGAATAGGACATAAGGCTCAATGAAAACTACTTCGTGCAAATAAGGGTACTCTAAATATAAATGAAGACCACTCACTGACAGCAGACTCATTTTTACTGATGTTATAAGAACAAGAACGTAAGAAAAACATTGAGCCTAGATTTACTGTCTTCAAATAGCTTCTCAATTGAAGGGCTCCCAAGGAACTGTCCTTTTTAAACCCTCAACCTATCATTTATCTCCCACCCGATTTGCATGGAGCAATCCATAAATTCAGGGTTTCCCAACTTCAGTCCTTCAAGACTTTTGCCACGTTTCCGTACCTCTTGTACTAACATTAGCTCACTTTTTGAGACTTGCTAAAATTCCCCCCATAAGTGAACCGGCATCACGGGCCGTCAATGGCCTAAGTCACAACAATGCTGGGAAGCTAACCAGATATGGCAGCCTAGACGGGAGGGCTGTGCCGGGGGTCCCTCCTGGGCAAAGGAAGAGCGGCCCGCAGCTGGCTCCGCCGCGGAAGACGAGGACTCGGCGGCAGCTGCTCGCACCCCCCGCCGCCCTCCCGCCGGCCCGGCCTCTGGGGAGGGGCTGACCACCTGGCTGGCCCCGACGGCGCGCCGGGCAAGGCCATATCCGCCTTCGCGGGTCCGCAGGGCGTACGCGGGGAGGCCGACGGGCGCGGCGCCGCAGCGAGCCCGGGCCGGCGGGGGCGGGCCTGGTGGCCAGCGGGCTGCTGCAGATGCCGGCCCCGGGCCATACGGCCGCGCAGGCCGCGGCGCCGCCGCAGCCAGGGCTGCCTCTGCACCAGGACACGCCCGCCCCTCGCCAGTCCACCGGGCGCCCATGCGGTTACTGGGCCGCCGCGAGCGCGCCCCCGAGCCTTCCCGCCGTTACCTCCGGCCGGGGGCGCGCACGCGCGTCACCGCCGATCCGACGTCCAGGTCCGCCGTCGCCACGTTCGTTCCGCCCGCTGCCCCCTCACTCTGAATTGAAGTAGCGTCCTCCCAGACCTCCCCTCCACGCAAGCAAATGGGCTCACCCACATCCGGGGATCGGTGAGAAAGGCGCGCGGGTCACTTGAGGCTGAGAGGTGGCTGCGTGCAAACGGGTGCAGCGCTGAGTACGGCGCGGGTAAGCTGTTTCCGCGCCCCGAGTCTTGGTTTTGGAGGGACGGGGACGCGTTGGTTCTTCAGCGTCGCCCTTTCCCACCTCCCGTTAGCGGAAGCCGATGTCTTCACTTCATCTTCACAGTCACTTTCCGCACGCCGTGGAGGGTGGAAAGGCAGTGGCGTGGCCGTCCTGGACCTCCCTCGCTTCCACATTTGGTAGATCCAGCCGGAAGTCGGGACTGGGGCGGACCCACAGCTGTCTACGGATGGTGGTGGCCTGCGAGGGTCATTTCCAGCGCGGGAGAAAGCCGTCTGGTTTAGTTCACGTAACTACAAGTTTGCACAGGGATGACATGACACCTGCCGCTGCTCCAGGGAGCACATGCGCCGCGGTTTTGGGAAAGCCATGTAACGGACAGTGTGACAGGCTCCCAGTTGGGACCATTCGCTGCGCCCTGGGAGCTAAGGCACCCCAGGAAGGACGGGCACCGTGCTCCCCCTAGGTCTAGGAGCAGACTGCCTGCGGGAGACGACCTGGGAGTCAACTTTTTTTAGGCATCGGAACTGTTACTTGTGTAAGAAAAGTTTGCTCAGGAAGGTAGTCGTGTTTCATTCTGTCGAGTGTGGCAAGTGCTTTGCACAGTGGCCATGTCCTCAGGGACATTGCCTGTCTTGATGCATTCCACGCTTCCAGCCCCTGAAGAGTGGAGGCACCTTAGCGCCTGACTCTGGAAATGAGCTGTTGACCAGATGAGCTGACACCAGTGTTGAGTTTGGAAGGAAAATAGGCGTTAGTAATGGGGGTGGGGACTGGAGGGGGCAGCCGGGACAAGTACTTTTAAGTGCAAAGGCTGGAAAGTGTGGCAGGGTTACTGGTGTTTGGAAGAGGGACAGTGAAAAAAAGAATGAGGCCAAATTTGGGAAAGATGTGCTACAAAAGCAAATCTCTGGGAAAATCTGCAAAATTTACACATAATAATTACAGACATTGATACTTGAGCAATGTTACAGACTACCTAACTTGTTAGGTGGATCAGAAAGACAAGAAGGAAACATTCAAGGGCAGAGTGCTCACTAAAGCTGGAGTGATTTGAAAAACTCCGCTCTCTCTGCCTGTCTCTCTGCCTACTTGTGATCTCTCTCTGTGTCAAATAAATAAATAAAATCTTAAAAAAAAAAAAAAAACTTTACAGAAAAGTGGAATCTGTCTGTGACTGGGAGAATTAGGTAGTTCTGATCAAGGAAAAATGTGAAGGGTATCCCAGGGCACAGAGCAGCAAGGGACAAAGGAATGGCAGCAGGAAAAAGGGCTCTTATAGGACAGGGATTCCAAAAACATAACTGGAACTGTGTGTACATTGCCTAAAGACACTATCCTTATACTTGTTTTGAGTTACCCACTGGATAGTACTGGATTAATTCTTGAGTAAAACATAAAGGCTTCAACTGTTTTCACTGGTAGCGGACATAGCTGGGCACCTCTGCTTCAGTTTTACCTGGCTCTTTACCATGGGGGTACAAACTTTTATCCCACTCCCACCTGTATAATTATGGCATCAGGCCCCCAGTAATCATACTACTGGGGCCAGGTGTAGGTCTGTATGAAGGATTTGGGAGTCCACCCCTAAAGATTGTCCTTTTATGAATGTTCATAACATCAGAAACTGGGAATGACTGGGAATGCCTTTGGTGCCGTTGGCTTCCAGGCATCCCAATGGCTGCTTTGTGGCAGGGCACACAGTAGAGGAATAACCTTGGATGAAGCAGCAGAGCCCACACTGAGAAACGGGAACCCAGAGGTGCCCTCCATGCTGGCTGCAGCTGCTTAGGAGAAAAAGTAGTCACGGCCAAGGAGCTAAGTAACATGTTGGCTAGTTGGTCCAAGCATTGAAGGGAGTATAGCATTAAAAATCAGGAAGGAACCCCAAAGGGAAGCAGAAATGAGCAGCAAGCGGTCCTGCTACTGTTGTTCACCTGGAGGTGCTCCTTTCAGAACTCGAGTTGGGCACTTTAAGATAGTTTTCTTTAAAAGTTCAGCTGAGGATTTCTGTCAGCTCTGTAGTTGGTCACTTTGCATAGCCCAGTTCAGTATTTAGGTATGTTCATTTAACTCCTGTATCTAAGAATGCTAATATTAAAGTTGAGGCAGGTAGAGACTTGTAAAAATAAAAAAAATAAAAAACAGTGCAGGAAAAGGCTAAGGGGGACAGAGAGGAGACTTGGTTTTTAATAAGGGATTCATTACAGGCATTCTGAACAAGGAAAGATGAATATGCAAATTAGGAGAGAAAAGCTGTTATTCTAGATACACTATGGCCTTGTACACGAGGCATCTGTCACACTGTTGACCCTGGTCTATCAACTGGGCTATGTCTGCTGTCTCCTATGTGTGCTCTAAAGCATCCTTGGGTGGGGGAGGGAATGGGCAGTAGGGAGAAACTGTGATCTTAGAACTACATTGTCTCCTGACCAAGATAAGAAGATGAGTCTTTCCCATTTCTCAGGGTGGTATTATACCAAAAGATACACGCAGGCTAAAAACCTGGGGACTCCTGATGCTAGATTACATCACCTCCTCAGTCTTCAAGCTTAATAAATAACCTCTTTGACTTACAGATCCAACAAGAGCAAAGCTGCAGGAGAATGGACAGTGAGGTACAGAGAGATGGAAGGATCCTGGATTTGATTGACGATGCTTGGCGAGAAGACAAGCTGCCATATGAGGATGTTGCAATACCTCTGGTAGGCTATAATTTGTGCCAAGAATGATGGGTTAAGGGTATGATCTGGTGAGCCCTACTGGAAGTAGGATGTCAGTGGACAAGTAAACTAGTAGGGCAAAGAAATCAAAGATGTGGATTCTTGTAATTCTAGAAGACACTGGATAGTTTGACTTTTTATTTGAAGAGAACTGTGGTTCAGAGAGCTGATAGGATGAGCTGTTAGGGGTCATGCCAGGATTGGACTTAAGACTTCTGAGCCATATTTGTCTGCCACACCAAAAGCTAGTAAACTGGATGATGGGAGTTCAGTGCACAAAAGATGGAAAGGAAGAAGCAATGGCATTTACACTATATTTCTTACTTGTCTACCTGTGGTTGATCATTTGCTATTTTTGGAGACATATTCTCAAAACACACACCTATCCCAGTTTCCCTGGAAAATATTTGGAAGACAGCTGGCTTTTCTCTTGCATTTAGACCAAAGGGGTCTTGGGACACTCTTTTCTTTCCCGATCTCTAGAGAACTCTGCTGCAGGGAGTTTGCTGACCCTCTTGTAATAAATCATGTAAAAGTTTTGTATTAACATTTATTTGAAATCCTATTTATGCCATAGAGGCCTAATATAAAAACAAGGAGAACAAACTCCAGGTATTATTTTTCTTCAGAGCATGCCAAGTGCCCTGAGAAGAGCTATTAATAAAATGCAGCTTCCAAGTAGACTGCTGCTGCTTACTGGAAAATAAAATTCCACTCACCCACATTTTCATTTAAGTCCAAAAGATGATATTGTGCTCAGATAATAAGTTATAGCTTAGTTCAAGTTTAGAAAACTAGTCAAAAGGCAGTGCACAATCGCTGCCACTTAATACCAGTTTTATGCAATGGATGGAGATTGAAATTTGGCATACATTATCTCTAACAGTTGAAATAGCCTTAGAAGGGTAGTGGTGTTATCTCCATTTTACAGCAAGGGAATAGGATCAGAGAGCTTGTGCAAAGTCAGGTAGCTGATAAGTTGGACTTCACACTTGCGTCTGTGAAGGCTCCAGATCCTGTCTTGAAAACTTTTGCTTTTTCACTTGACAGGCATTTCTTTGAACCCCACTGTGTGCCATAAGACGGTGAGTATAAGGTACAGTTCCCAACTCTGGGGATGGAGAGAGGCAGCACATAGAAATAATTAATTACAATAATAAATGTTATAAGCCAGGTTGTGATTAGCTACATAGGATAGGAGGTGGCTGATGCCTGTTGAGCATCAGGAAAGGCTTCAGAGAGAATGTAAGGTTTAAGCTGGTCATAAGGGAGGGCCAGAAGTTGAGTGGGGGTAGACAAAGGCTCTCTCAACAGAGGGGACAGATGTGCACAGGCTCAGACTTTTGAAAGGCTTTGGGAGATGGTCAGACAGGTGAACGGAGACTGTGTTTGTCATCTAAGGTAGGCAGAAAAGATGGGCTTGGACCAGGTTTTGAGAGGAGTATACGATGCCATGCTTAGACTTCATTCTGAGGATAACCAGGAATGAGTGGTCTTCAAAATAGAAATCGGCCACACTCAAATTTGAGTTTTAGAACATTAGTTTGGAAGGGAATTGTTAGGGAGTGTGTGCCATGGAGAATGGGGCGAGTGACAGGACAGAGGGACCAGTGAGGAGGTGATTGTAGTAGTATAGGCAGCGGAGGAGGGGCCAGAACAAAGGCCCTCTAGTGGAGGGGAACTGCTGAATTCTGGACTGGCTGATGGCAGGATTTGGGGACCACTTCTGTGGTAAGGTTTAGGGAGAAGGAAGTTTCCATGCTAACATCCAGTGTGTAGCCTGGCCTTCTTGTTGTTCTGTGTCTTTTCCTGTCTCGTGGCTCTCAAGGAATGTGCATGGGTTAGCTGTTGTTGCTGCCTAACAAATCTTCCCCAAACGGACTTCAGACAACAGCTGTTTATCTCGTGATTTTTGTGTCTCAGCTGAGTGGGTCTTTCAGTCTTTTCCAGCTCAGCTGATCCCTGCCGGACTTGCTGGTGTTCTGTAGTCATTCAGCAGGCCGGCTGGGGGATGGGGAGACTTTTCACATGTCTGGTAGGTAGCAGGTCAGCTGGGATGCTGAGGTGATGAGATCAAAGCCTCATTACCTAGCAGACTAGCCTAGACTGCTCCTGGCCATCTCACAGCCTAGTCTGTGAGGTTTCATGGAGCTTAGCCAAGAATGGGCCCACAGACACTGGCTGCTCTGTGCTAGCCAAAGCAAGTCACTCAGGCAGTCCCAATCTGAAATTGGGGAAATAAGACTGCCTTTTCATGGGAGTAGCTGCCAAAAATTGAGACCAGTTTGCAATAAGCCATAACTGATGGTTGCGGTTGTGTTTATGATAGTTCATGTTGGTTTCCAAGTACATACACATTTTTTCATTTTGGCATTCAGTGTAAGAGACGGTAGTGACCAAATGAAAGAACATAACACCAGAGGGGCACCTGGGTGGCTCAGTTGGTTGAGTGTCCAACCCTTGGTTTTAACTCAGGTCATGATCTTGGAGTCCTGGGATCAAGTCCAGCGTTGGGCTACAGGAAGAGTCTGCTTGGGTACACACATTCTCTCTCTCTCTCTCTCTCTTTCTCTCTCTCTCTCTCTCTCTCTCAAAATAAATCAATAAAATCTTTAAAAAAAAAAAACATATACCACAGATAACATGAGATTAAGTTGTCTGTTAGTTAAATAATTCACTAACCAAGGATTTGTTTGTGCCTTTGAGTTATAAATAATTATTAGAACCAAACTTTAATTCTGAATATATGATTGCTCTACAGTAAATGATAGTTCTTTCTAATTTGTACAAATATGTTTAAATCTCAGTATTAAGTTTATAAAACAATGTGTGCAGTTTAGATATATTTGTTCATATTATAAGTCATTTTTTATATATTGAGCATAATTTTGAAGGAGAAAAACATACATATGCTACAAATTGAAAGTCTCAGTAATGAGCAATGGTTTGCTTCCCCCCAGAAGGGTATAAATTGAAGTAACTGAAAAGAAATACATTGGTGTCGGTAAACTCCGGTACAAAGCAGAATCCTAGTAGTAATAAATTTAAAGTTAAAATATAAGGAAACTACCAAAAGTTCTCACCACACACATAAAAGCATAGTTAACTATATGAGGCGATGAACGTATTAACTAGCCCTACTGTGGTAATGGTTTCATGGTATACATATGTCAGATCATCATGTGCTACACCTTCACTCATACACAGTGCTATATGTAAATTAAATCTCAAACTGAAAACACCACTGTACATCAGATTCCCTGCTGGGGTAGCTTACCATTCTAAGACAAATGGTGGCAGGGGAGAAACGGGTCATTTACTGGGGTTTATGTTGCTGTGCTCCATCACTAAGGGGACGCCTCAGTTCTTTTCAGCCCTCTCCACTCACCTCTGTAACAATAGAGGCATGTTGGGTGCAGGACAGTTTTTTAAAATACATTCTTGTGCTTAAGGAATATTCCAGCAAATGTGGTGTGCAATTAAAGCGGCCTCCCAAAAAAGGACTCGGTATTGGTCTTTTTGGTGATCCTAGCCTCTTGTAATGATGGCAGCCATTCCTTGAGCGTGGGATGGCCGCCCACAGTAACTCAATCTCAGTTACCTCATTTAGTTTCCTAGCTGTCCTCTAAGGTGATGGCTACCTTTTCCTCTCATTGCCAAAGAGGAAACAAAGGGTCTATCTTTTCATCCTAGTTCTTTCTTTAGGATAGATTTCTGTCAGTTATGCTGCCCGTTTATAAGAACTCAAAGGTTTGAATTCTAAGTGTTCTTGAGTTTCAAGGAGGTTTGTTAGTGTAGAGTATACCAGCATTCTGAATGTCCACTGTACCTTTGCAGAATGAGCTTCCTGAACCTGAACAGGACAACGGTGGCACCACAGAATCCGTTAAAGAACAAGAAATGAAGTGGACCGACTTGGCTTTACAGTATCTCCATGAGAATGTTCCCCCTATAGGAAACTAACACCTGGCTCCTTTTTCATGGACAGATTTTTGAAAAATACATAGATACAAAATGTTTTCTTTCAGTCTCCTCATTCAGATCTCGATGTGATAAATCCACACTCAAAAATGTACACCCACGTAGTTTTTGTGACAGGAAAATGCAATGTGAAAACACTCACCAGAAAGAGAAACCGATTGAGATTTCTCAGGAATGCAGAATATTTGGCCCTTTGAACCAAAAGTTCTTCATTCACTAGTTTGTGTTTGAATATGACTGGTTCAACATTTGCCTTTCACTCTGATTTTGCTTTACTGTCAGAGTTTAACATGTCCCAGCTACTTACTTGTGTCCCATGACATAGGTGACTGAAGAGATGAGAGGGACGGACAAAGACGGGGGAGTCAGGTGTAAGGAGGGTGCTAGGGCTCCCTCTGAGCAGCGGAGTGAGCATCTGCCAGTAGGATGGGTATCTGGATAACCCACTCACTGATGGCTGGGATTCCTAAGATGCCTGTAGCATTTTCAAAATTTGGATAAATTCACAGATTAAAGGTTATGTGGCAGGTACTTCTGCTCTCTACAAGTTAATTAGGTACCACTGGAAAGGACCTTTGGCTAACTGGACTGCTAGTTTCTTTCAGCAGCAAGATTTCATATTTTCACAGTTCTTTCAGATACAACAGAAACACCATGAAGAACTCCTACTTTGAGGGGCACCTAAGTGGCTCAGTTGCTTCAGCATCCGACTCTTGATTTCAGCTCAGATTATGATCTCAGGGTCCTGGGAGGGAGCCCCAGGTCGGGCTCCGTGCTCAGCGGGTAGCCTCCTTGAGATTTCGCTCTTGCCCTCTGCCCCTTGCCCCAGTCTCTCTCTCTCTCAAATAAAAACAAATCTTTAAAAAAAAAAAAAACCCACAAAATCATATTTTGGAAACACATCCGTGACATTCATCTCCTGGAATCATTTGCCTCTGTTAAGTGGTGTCTTATGTTTTCTTAACCTAGTTGTCAACTGTGGGAAGAGGCCCTAGCTTATATTTCTGAATCCCTTATTCAAAAACTAGAAACACTGAATAACTCAAGTGTCTCTTCTGCATTTTTTTGGTTTGGTTTTGGTTTCTTGAGGTTTTTTAGGATTTTATTTGAAAGAGCAGGTGCACATGGTGGGGGGTGGGGGCAGGCAGAGGGAGAGGAAGAAGCAGGTTCCCTGCCAAGCAGGGAGCCCAGTGTAAGGCTTGATCCAGCCTGCTGGGATCATGACCTGAGCCGAAGGCGGATGCTTAACTGACTGAAGCACCCAGACGCCTGCTACTACCTTCAGCTCAGGTCATGATCCTGGAGTCCTGGGATTGAGTCCTGCAGTTGGTTCCCTGCTCTGCAAGGGGTCTGCTTCTCCCTCTGACCTTCCCCCTCTCATCCTCGCTCTCATTCTCTGTCTCTTAAATGAATAAATAAAATCTTTAAAAAAGGATGGCCATGAGGATAACAGCTGTGACCCAGATGAGCTGAAGAACAAAGTTCCTTGCCCCCTTTGAGGTCACTAATGAACATCCCAAATGCTTATGAGACCCTAAAAGGAGGAAAACACCCTAGTGGCCACAGATTGAATTTCTGCTGTGGCACAGCAGAATGGGGCAAAAAAAAAACCTCAATTTGCTTTGAAGAAAATAAGAACATGTGCTATTTTTTGTACCTACCTTGAGTATATGAGCCAACACCTGGAGGATGGGGAGGAGTAACCAGGGGAGGAATTTGGGGGCTGAGCCTCAATGGCAGGGAGAGCAAATTGCATAAAGCCCAGAGGTGAGACTGACATTACAGGCAAAACAAGCAGGTAAGGGCCGGGGGAGCGAGGGGAGTGGGCCCTGATCAGATCTCATTTTATCAAAGAGAAGTTACTCTTGCTTTAAGCAGCGAAGAACAGGTGGAATGACAGGAGAGCTTTTGCACTGGCTCAAGAGAGAGATGAAGGTGGCTTGAGCTAGCAAGACAGAGGTGGAATTAGAGGGACCAGGGCGATCTCCTAGAGGGAGAATTGTCCAGATGGGCCCAGTAAAAAGTGTATTTCGCAAAATCAGCACCCTGATTGTGGTTGTGGGTTTCAAAAGAAACTGGAGTGCCCAGTGTGAGCACTGCCCTTGTGACCCAGGGGCAGATTCTCTGAGCCAGATGCAGCCCCTGCCCCCTGGGAAGGTAGGCTGTGCATCCAGGAGTTGCCCATCCTTTGAAGCCCAATTAGACCCACTTCTTAATAATAGAGTAACAGTAACAATGACACCCACAGTTAACTGAGCGCTTCTGAGTGCTTCAGGCACAGGAACTCTAGCCATCACATCCACTTTTGAAGGTGGATTTTATTATGCTCATGATCATGAGATGGTAACTCAAAATCGAACAACTTGATCCAAGTTAAAACCGCTCCAGTAGTAAATGGATTGCAACCTAGGCTGGCTGATCTCCAAACCCATGTCCTCTCCTAGGACCATGCAGCCTACCCTGGGAGATCGTCTGTGACCACTCCTCTCTGAAATGGGTAGGAAATTCTACTGGAATATTTAGAACTTAAAAATGTTTACCTAATTTCCATAATTGAGGTAAAGATCTTAAAAAATTGTTGGGAACTCAGGAGTCATGAGACATTTAAAAAAGTCAATTTATGGGCGCCTGGGTGGCTCAGTGGGTTAAAGCCTCTGCCTTCGGCTCAGGTCATGATCTCAGGGTCTGGGATCGAGGCCGGTGTTGGGCTCTCTGCTCCAAAGGGAGTCTGCTTCCTCCTCTCTCTGCTTGCCTCTCTGCCTACTTGTAATCTCTCTCTTTGTCAAATAAATGAAATCTTTTAAAAAGTCAACTTATCACCAAATTCATATATAACTCCTTTAACTCACAACTTCATCGGTTGTGAGTTTATCAGACTATGAATCATACTGTTGCTTCTGGGTCTTAAACGAGGTTAATTCACTAATGGTCTATTTTCAGATTTTGGTTCATTGGTAGTGGACAGCTTAACGGCGATGCCATTTCCCCAGCAGGGGGTGCTCTATTCCTTTGAGAAAGTCTGAATCACAGACAACCCTTTTGGTAAACTAAACTGAGGATGCTGAATAAATGTGTTTTGCTTGCAAGTGATTCTGCAGATCTTAGTTGCCCAAAGTGCTGGGTAGGGTTTGTGTGAATCCCTGGGATTCTGGCTGGCCACCCTTTGTGGGATCCCTCAGTGGGCTCCTCACTTGTGCTTTGTGAAGGGACCAAGTAAGGACACATGGAAGGTGAGGGCAGTTCAGAACTTTGATTACAGAGAAAGATAGCCAGAATCAGGAATTGTGCCAGATTCTGACCCCAACCCATATTCATGATCAGGCCTGGGGATGCTTTCATCAAGCTATTTCCCAGCTCTCTGTGTTGTTATTTGGAGAATTTAGGAATCATCCTAGAATGATCCACTAGGCTCTACAAACAGTTTTTCCTGTCCTGATCTGGCCCTGTTTTACCCACAGCTGTATTTGTTCCCCACTTCCTTGCCATGCTCTACCCTGTCAGTGAGCTCCTATAGAAAGTAGTAGGCAAGGGGAAGGGGCTGCCATGGAAAGGCATCTGGATTTTCTCTTGAGTAGACTTCATATCTTGTGGCCTTCCTGGCCGCGATGCTGGCCTTGGCCTCTGCACTTGGGCCAACTGGGACCCACTTTATGGACATGCAACCTGTGTGACCACACAGGGCTCCCACTCAGAAGAGCCTGCTAAAGCTGTCTTGAAATTCTTAACAGTCATTGAACAAGGGGCTCCATAAATTACATAGCTGGTCCTTAAAACTCTGGCAGCCATGTGTAGGAGTTACATGTTGAACGGTGACCACATGTATCCAGCAAATGCCTTCAACTGGGAATGAGAATTCAAGCCACAAGTGTCTGCCTGCAGGCATCCTGAAAGCTCGTCCCGTTCCTCGTGAAGTCCTATGGACCCATTGCTGAAATTGCTTTGAGTCCTCTGTCATTGTCACCACCTGGAAGCTAGGCCATCCTACCCACAGGGTGAGAGGGTAGGTAGAGAAACACAAGAAGTGCAACAAGACAGTTGAGAGAAACAAGGTTATCACCCAATCCCAGGGCATGTCTGTGCCTAAATTTCAGCCATCTTTTAGCCAACTGCTCTATGAACTTAGGCTATCTTGTACTAAAGCTACAGCAATGTGGTTGTCGCGGAATAGAGCCTCTGATTGAAATAAGATATGAGAGCACACTTACAGAGCCGAGAACCGTGGTTAACACATTAGCTCATGAAGAGTTTCTACTTGAGTTTTTATTTCCATTTACTTTATGTGCTGAACCATATGAGATAGCTGTTTTTATAGGTCAAAAATGGCACAATTTCCTGTTTGTAGCTAATTTTCTTCTTACCTAGAGCCAGCTGCATGTCTACACGCGTATACACACACAACACACACTGGATGTAATGAGGGAGGCGGGGGCCGGCAAAGGGTGGAGAATTTGAAAACAACCAAGTGACTCCAAAGGAAATGAGGGAGGTTGATGTATAAACCCATCCCAGTTACTCCATGCCTTGCCTGGTGACTCAGATCCCGTTTGTCGTGGGGCCACCACCCAAGAGCAGAGGGGGTTTTCCTCCGCCCACGCCATGATCTTGCCTCCACTCCCCTGACATTGCTGCCCCCGTGCTTCCTCCCCACATGTCGTCTGTGTCTCCAACAGTGCCCCTGCGCCCACCACCCTGGGCACAGACCAGCGCTCACTCTGACACATGGTCTAACTGAGGGACCTCTTGAGGAAGAGAAAACACTTAGCCCAGGGCAATAATCTAAGAAGAAAGTGCTCAGTATGCCTGGTGCACTGTAAGTGCTCACTAAATATTTACTGGTTAGATGGACAAATGGATGGACGGGTAGATGGATGGATAAATAGATGGATAGAAAAATAATACCATGGAAGAGGGGAATCAGAAGAGGAATCTTTGGGGCACTTTGCTGGCTCATGTGACTCTTGATCTCAGGGTCATGAGTTTGAGCCCCACATTGGGAGTAGAGGTTACATTGAAAAAAATTAAATATAAATAAAAGAGGAAGAGGACTATCTACAGCTGAGGGGATTTAGGAAAGCTTTATGGAAAAGACAGCCTTTGAAAGGCTAAATTTATACATCTAGAGATGAGAAGCTGAGTTGGCAAAGCGCCTTTTGGTGATGATATCCTGTCATTTCCCATTCAATCCTAGTGGTTCCCTCCCTCTCCAATTAAGAGTAGAGCCGGTAAGTTTGGAAAGAGGTGGGAATTTGTTTTTGGTGGTCACAGTGACTAGGATGATAGAGAAGGGGGTGTCAGAGAACACTGCTGCAGTAAGTGGTATGTTGGCCAGGCTCTAAACTATTGCAAAGAAGAATTGTTCTGTCCAAACTACCTTTGGTGACCACATTGAGAAATACCTGTAGGTGAGAGAAGTATCATGAACAGATTATTACAATGTCACAAAGAAAGTACTGGCAGAGATATCTACACATCTTTTCAGCTTTTGTCACCCAAATCAAGTCATGTGATGTCCCTTCTAGGCAAGAAGCAGGGAAGTCATATTGGAACTGCCCATGGGGGTTGCTGAACAGACAACGGGAGGTTAGACCTTGGTCTCAAGGAAAAGCGAACACAGTCAAAAGGTCTTTGACTAGAGGAGTGATCTTGTCATATCTGTGCTTTAGGAAATGCCGAACCCCTATTTTAAAGAGAACCAAAATGTGAAGTGATGACAAGTTCATTTTGTTTAAAGTTTTACCTTGACTCTGCACCACAGAAAAACTAAGAAGTCATTCTATATTTTAAAAACATCTCCAAATTTAAAGTATTCAAAAAATAAATTCATTCAACAAATTATGCTGAGACAATTGGCTTTCTTTCTGGGTAAACAAAAAAAAAATTAAGTTAGATCCATCTACCTACCTCAAACCACATATTCAAGATGGGTTAAAGAATTAAACCTAAAAAAAAAAAAATCTCAAAGATTTTTCTCCTCTTTGAGTTGAATACTTCAGGAACCTTTAGGTAGGGGAGGTTAAGTAAGTTAAAAAACCAAAGAACCATAAAATACAAAAATAGATAATATTTTTATATAACAAAAAAAAGTTAAAAGAATAGAAGCTGGGGGCAGTTGGGTAGCTCAGTGGGTTAAGTGTCTGCCTTCAGCTCAGTGATGGCAGGGTCTTGGGATCAAGTCCCACAGAGCAGTGAGCCTGCTTCTCCCTCTCCCTCCGCTTGTGCTCCCCCTGCTGTGCATGCTGTCTCTTCCTCTCTCTGTCAAATAACTAAATAAAATGAAGAAAAAAAAAGAATAGATGCTGGTTGTAACATATATAAGAGACAAAATACTATTTTCCAGATAACCTACAAAGCTTCTATAAATTAATAAGAAAAAAAAAGTCCCAAATGAAAAATGGGCAATAGGTATAATCAGGCAATTCACAGAAAATAATATATAAAACATGAAAATAAGATTATGGCAGATTTTTCAGATTGATTCACTCAACTCCATGCCTAATACCTTGTAGCTTGTCTTGTGGCGTGTTGGATCCTAAAAAGCTAATGCCTAACGATTCCCAGGCTTCCTTAGAGCTGAACTTCTGCATGTAACATGGCTTCCCCTGGGCACATGTGCCCTCAAGAGATCTAGTGACTCTGGTAGCAGAGGGAGGGGACTGGGAATCCTTAATTTTTGTTTGCTTTTTTCCTGCATCAACATAGTAGCAATCTCACTGTCTAAATGCAGTCTCCTCCAGTTTGTGGGTGCTGTGGACAAGATGTAGGGTGTCCGTAATGCAGCTGAGGCGGTGTGGTCCTGGATGCCGGGTGGGTCTGAGGCTTCCTGGTTTCCCAATTCCCAAGTCAGCAGTTGGGACACAGCCTCCCAAATCCCCAATTTTCTGGTCATGGAAGAAGGAGAGTTTCTGTTGGCAGGTTGGCTCTGAACTGGAGTTCTGGGAGTCAGTCCTACTTTTTCACCTGCTCTAACAAAATTTTCAGCACTTGATTCCCTCTTTTAAACTAAGCCGTTCCCCTACTCTCTCTCTACCTTTCTATAGAAACTAAGCAGAGTGGCTTCTGTCACGCGTAGCTGAACTCTGACTCAATGGTCAACCTTAGTAAAAATCCAAGAAAGGCAAGTTAAGCCAACAAGGAAATGATCTCTTTCATCAGAATGTGAACACAAAAAGATGGCTAAAATTCAGTGTTACTGAGGGTCAGGGAGAATGGGCCCTCTTCTGGAGGGTGTGTTAGTCATCACAAACATTTTGAGGAACATTTTGGCAGAATCTACCCAAATATAAAATGTGCATGTATCAAACCCAACATTCTATCTCCAGGCATCAGTCAAAGAGAAATACTGCTCCAGCTCCTGAAAAAAAAAACATTTTCCACAGGTATTAACTGCATCATTGTGAGTAATGGAAAAATAACAATACATAGCTGAATTGTCCATCAAGAGGGAATAGTTAAGAAAATTACAGTACAACCATTCTTTGGAATACTCAGCAGTCGTTAAGGAATGAGGCCGAGTGCCCAGCACTAATATGGAAAGATCTCAGACATATTTCCAAGTGAAAAATAAATGGCAAAACAGCATGTATAGTGTGATCTCACTTATGTTTTAAAAAAAACACAGAACAAAACATGTTTCTATTGACACGTGCATGTGTCTGGGTAAACAAAGGCAAGGGTCAGGAGGGACACAGGTCAAGTTACCCTGGGGGGGTGGGGGCGGTGGGTGGAGGAGGGCCTTGGGCAGGGCTGTTTCTTCTCTACCCTCTCATCTGTGCTCTGACGGATTCAACATTCCACAATAAGAATGTATATTAGAATGTCGTATATTATATAATTTATTAATACATAAATTAAAAGATTATAAAACACTGTAGGGGCAAGATTCCAATTTTCAAATGCCTAAGCAAAAGATATATAGAGACAGTTACATCTGTCTGTCATCTACCTATTTATCTAGAAAGGGAGAAAGCAAATATGACAAAATTAAGTCATTGAATCTAGGTGGAGCGATAGAGTATTCATTGCACTGTGTTTTCAACTTTTCCATATACTAAAACTCTTTTCAGAATAAAAAGTTGGAAATAAAAACACACAAATACACCTCCTTGGACACGCACACTTTCCCTGTTCATGCAGATTTTTTTCAGAGGTGGACCCATCTGGCCTCTGCCCCTCTTCATATAGAGAGCTCATGGCCAAGGGCACCTTGACTATCAAATATGCCCCCCCCAAGAACATATCTCTGAAACCCCATGAAAGGTGAGGTGGCTATTGGTAAGAAGGAGACCTGGGGGCTCCTTCACAGCCATGCCAGGGGGCTCTGAAAAGATTCCATTCACTTGAGCTGCTATCCCCAAGACGCCTCATTCAGTCCTCATCCTGGTGTTTATTTTTGACAGAACAGTGAGGAGAATGGAGAAAAAAGGAATTGCAAAAAAAGGAACTGGAATTTTAATGAGAACCATCTGGAGTGTTTGCCGAGAGTGTTATGTTTGGTACAAGAAAGTAATTCCTCAGCTTCAATGAGAAAAAGAAAAATGGAGGAAATCCACTGAGAAATGGAGAAATCCAGTTATGTTGTGCTTGCCCCCCAAACTGATGCTGAGCAGAACCACCTAGAACATGCACATCACACAGGAATGGGGCTGGGACGGGGCCATGGAGAGATGGAGTGCGCCTTTCTCTGTTCCGGAGTTCACAGAGTGGAGGAATGTTTCTCCTCTGCCAAGGAGACTTTGAGAGATGGGTTGTGGTGGGCCCTGGGCCAGGGCCTGGAATCTGGGTAACCATGGCAATGGGCCTGCGCGGGTGACAACAAACACAGGATGGAATTTCAGTGTTCGCAGCCAGGCCACGGAGGAATGGGAAAGTTCGGGAAAGTTTTTTTTGTTTTTAACCCAAGGATGGGGAAGGCACAGGAAGGACTCACAGTGTTCCCAGTAAATCCTCCCTGCACAGGACCCCAGCGGAATCACAGGGAGCCAACATCTCTCAGGAGCTCCTTTTCTACTTTCTTCTTTTCATTTGTTTATAACCCCTCTCCTTCCACCCAGGATTCTGTGGGGTAACAGCCACTCCTGAGGGGTCTCAGTGCACAGCCAGGTCCCTGTCCTCACACCAGCGTAATCACGTATCTTGAGGACAGCTACCCTCTGCAGGCATTTTAGTTCATCCTCCCAACACAGCCTCAAAACGGCCTTGCAGCCAGGGTGGCCAGATCCCCACCTTCCAGACAGAGAAACAAAATTCAGAGAGCCAAGATCACCCAGAAACAGAGGGGCTTTCTGCCCTAGCCCAAGCCCATCGTCCTTGCACCATGCCATTGTACCTGTAACCTTTATTCTGGAAACAAATGAGTAATTGTGGTAGTTGGCATTTATGAGGAAGAGAAGGAACATGTCCTAGACCTCTCGGTGTCCAGATAAGGGCCACTCAGCCACGTAGCTGCAGAAGGAGGCCTTGACTGAATGGAAAAAGATTTATATGATGGGAGGAAGAAATTTTTACAGAGTTACTAGACTGACAAATTAAAGAACCACAACCTCTAGAATTTTCTTCTCTGAGGTCTTTAGAAATAGAGTGGCTGGCATCATGCCTGGACAGATCAGGGCCTGGGAGTAAAGGAACCATAAAAGCACCCAATGCAGGCTCTTTGCTCTGCAGATGGGGAAAACCAAGGCAGAATCAGGGACTGAGCCCCATGTCCAGTACAAGGCTCTCTTCTTGACAGCATGTCCCAGGAGCCCCCACATAAGTCCATAGTAGTTAAGTAGAACAGTATCAATTACAGGATTAAAATAGGAGGTAATAACAATTGGTACAGGACAGAGGATTATTACTTCTGGGATCAGATTGGGGCAGATGGGGAAGAGGCGTAATGGATTGTCATTCGGCAAAACTGAGAGCCACACGGTGTAAAATCCACTTTAGCTTTGCTGTTAGGACCATCATTCATTAAGAAGGAGCCTCTGCTCTGTAAGGAGAAAGGGACTCAATGGTTAAGAATTTAGCAAAGAAGATAGTTTTAAATCAGCAAAGTTACATAACTTTATAACGGTTTCAAGAAATCATCCTGAAACTTCATGAGCAAAAAATGCCTCTGAATAAGCCAACAGGAAATAAACAGGACAAGGAATTTCTGGACAGAAGGGAGTGGTGGGTTTTTTTGTTTGTTTGTTTGTTTGTTTGTTTGTTTGTTAAGTGAAAAAAAAGTTTTAAGGAAAAAGGAAGCCCTGACCCACATAAAGATAGGGTTTCCATAAAACGAATTTGAGAGCAAGAGAGAAAGTGTAAGCCCCCGTGCTAGAGCAAACGCCCAGGCCCTTGAGGGCTCTATGTGGGCCACTGAGAACAAGAGTCCCCCAAAAATGGGCTTAAAAAACAGAGTCAGTTTCACTCTTTCAAAAAAAAAAAGAATTGTCATTCCTTGGAAACTGACAAATCAGCTGGAGGCTGTCCACAGCCCTGTTGAAGTTTACTGAGTAATTTACAAATGGTTTCAGCCCTTAATCCAGGAATATCTGCTGCATATCTTGAAGTAACCCATTCTCCCTAAAGCTCTGCTCTGTAACTTTTTACCCCGAAAAACCTCTATTTCTCTTATTTGGAGGTCATTCAAAATGGAGACGGTGTCTTTTTTCTCAGCAAATGTTTCTGACAACTGGCCCTATGCCGGGCCCTAAGCACAGCGCCGCCGTCATATCAGATTCTCCCTGCCTCTTGGACTTCGTGCCATTTCTGAGTCTTTAATATTCAAACTGCAGGGCCCATTGTGAATCTCTGAGCCTCCTATAAAATGTTGAGCATGTCCACCTTCCAATACTATAAGCACTATGCCAGCTTCAAGAGGCCACTGCTCGTTCCTAATGAGAATCTTCTGTTTATGATTCATGGGTTAAACCCTTATAAATGGCTTTAGGTACATGCCCCAAATATGTGGATCCACAGGACGTCTGAGAGTATTCGTGTTAAGTATGTATCTGCTCGTGAGAAAGTGTGTGTGGGAGGGAAGGAAGGAGTAGAAATTGTTTTCATTTTAAAAAGCTAGAGGAACAAGCAACAACTATTCATATGCATCGTTAAAGAAATGAGTGTAGTTCTCTCCCTACAGATGTCCCCACCAAGAGGCCTCCTGTCCTCTGAGCTGGGGTTAACATTGTCACCACCTGGGTGGAAAACAAGACGATTCAGCTGGTGGTGACTGCACACAACGTGGATCCCACGGAGCTCGTTGTTTTCCTGTCTGCCCTGTGTCCCATGATGGGGTTTCCCTGCCGCATTATCAGGGGGGGAAGGCCAGGCTGGGGCATCTGGTCCCCAGGAAGACCTGCACCACTGTTGCCTTCACACAGGTTAACTCGGAAGACTAAGGAGCTCTGGCTAAGCAGGTGGAAGCTGTCAGGACCAATGACAGTGACAGATAAGAGATCTCCTCTCCCCGGGGAGGCAACATCCTGGGTCCAAAGTCGGTGGCTTGCATTGGCAAGCTGGAAAAGGCAAAGGCTGAAAAACCGGCTGCCAAACTGGGCAAGGTGTTCACTGCTGGGTTTTCTGTACATAAAAGTGATTAAAATTCTCTTTCAAAAAAAAAAGTGAGTGTGTATAGGACA
Organism: Spilogale gracilis; assembly: GCA_004023965.1. Lineage (NCBI taxonomy): Eukaryota > Metazoa > Chordata > Mammalia > Carnivora > Mephitidae > Spilogale > Spilogale gracilis. Next base: position 29,433 of record PITA01015962.1, read on the forward strand.
TAATGATGGGAGAAGACAATGCACTTCCAAACTGTCATTCCTCTAGCTCTTGCAAACATTACTCTTTGATGGGAATTCATGGGCTGCTGTTTGTTACACTACTTTTTGTTTTTAATTTCAGTGGCCCCCAAAAACCAGTTTAAACCTTTTTAAAAACCACCTTTATCCTTTTATTTAAAAAATGCTTTTATCCTTTTATTAAAATCTTTGTTTAAGAAAATATTGAAATATTCATTACTTCAGGGATTATTACACTTGCTGTTAGCACGGGGGTCTCTCCACGATGATATCACGCAGTGCTCACCTGAGTTGAAAAGCCTTTGAGGAGATCCTCTCAGCCCAGGTGCCCAAATGTTTGTCATGGGAAAGTGTTCTCCAGGCAAGGCGTTCCTTTCTGACCAACTGCAAACTGTGCCCATTGGCTGAGTAAAAGCCTATGTACTGGGTGTTCTCTGAGTGAGGAGCACCCTGGAGACCCCTTCCTGCCCCGTCCCTGGCCTGTCCCCATGGCTTGCTTCTTGCCTTCATTGGAAGAAGGTAAATTGGAAACATGGGAGCTGTTACTGGAACACATTACACTGTGTGAAATTGACGAGGAACTCTTCCGTTTTTGCCAAAATGCCTCCGTGAAGCTGGATTTTTCAACAGTAATTCTTTTTTTTTTTTTTTAAGATTTTTATTTATTTATTTGACAGAGAGAAACACAGCGAGAGAAGGAACACAAGCAGGGGGAGTGAGAGAGGGAGAAGCAGGCTTCCCGCCAAGCAGGGAGCCCGATGTGGGGCTCAATCCCGGGTCTCCAGGATCATGACCTGAGCGGAAGGCAGTCATTTAACCAACTGAGCCACCCAGGTGCCCCAACAGTAATTCTAATGAAAACTTTCAGACAGAAAGCACTGAAGTCCAGTTTGCATTGTGCTGTCAAATAGCGAAGCCCGACAAGCAAACCCGTATCCAGGTGAGACCCTGGATCTAACAGGGAAACCGGCAATTTCATTGTATCATTCAGGATACTTTGGCTGGCGAGAAAAAATGGAACTCAGTTAGCAGAAGCTTAAGCAACAAGGGAATTGATTGTTTGATATAACCAACCCAGATCCAAGGCTGATTAATTCCACAAGTAAATGATATCCCCCAGAACCCAGGTTCTTGTCCATCTTTAAGGCTCTTGTGTCCTCCTCAGCTGTCAGCTTGTTCCCTTCATGGTAACAAGATGGTGGCCACAATTCTGGGCAACACATCCTCACGTCAGAAGCAGAAAGTCTTTATCTTTTCCCACTGGTTCTGGGATGGGCAGATGGTAGAATCAGAGCCTCTGAGAGCTCAGTTGTGAATGTGGAGGAGAGGTGACTATCATAGACACAAACACAGACATTACACACAGGCAGTGGATGGAAATAGCCATGTGTGCTGCTGGAAACCAGCTTGTAACTCAGTCTGTAGTGAGTGCCTATCTGAGAACAACCTGAATACTCAGAGAAGAACCAAGCCAAGAGACAGGTGGAACTGGATACAGAATGTCATTCTGAAGCCATATATGCCCTTGGCCTTTTTAGTTACATGAGCCAATAAATCCCCTGTTTGACAGGACAATTTAGAGTGAGTTTTCTGTCACACACAGCATGCAGACCTCATTCAGACACCTTACTTTTATAATTTTTCCAGTCCTAATCTTCCAGTTTTGTTCCACTTTTTAAAAACATTACTAGTTGAGACAGTCTACAATACATGTGGCCAGTATTGTTTAAAAGTGACAAGGTCATGATCAACAAAGACTGAGAAATGGTCACAGACTGGAGGAGTCTAAGGAGACATGAGAACTAAATGCAATGTCATATGAATTGGATATCTGGAACAGAAAAAAGGATATTAGTGGAGAAACTAGGGACATCCAGAGAAAGTCTGTAGCCTAGTGCATAGTATTACACCAATGTCCATTTCTTAGTTTGGACAAATGTGCTGTGGTTATGTAAGGGGTCAACATCAGAGCTGAGTAAAAGGTATATGGCAACTCTCTGTACTATCTTTGCAACTTCTCACTGGATCTAAAATCATTTCAAAATAAAATATAACATTCCAAGGCCTAGTAAACACTGAACTAGTCTGACTTTTTCAAGTCACTGGTAAGAAGCCTAAGTAACAAAGAGATTGGGACTTGCCTATGGCACCTGGAGATTCATGTCAGGGCTGCGCCTGGGACTCAGGTTGTACCATCCAGGTGCAAACTACCCTGCAGCCTAGGGATACCACACACACACACACCCCACACACCACTTAAAGTAATTAGTTTCCATGGAAACAGCTCTTTCCTAAGCACACTAAATTCCCCCTGCAGCTCCCCATATTAGCTCTGGACTATTACATTTCAAAGTCCGTTTTTCACATTAATAAATTACACAATTACAGCAGTCCAGGAATGAGCTGTAACACCATGCAAAAGGAATCTGTACCAGAAATTGAAACTACCATATGGTCAATGGATTAACATTAACCATAAATAGAAACCATCACATCCTGTGGGGCCTGCCAATTGCATTTGTATGAATTGAGTATTTTCTGAAAAGCAATACACGAAAAATGTTAACCCACACTACAACATTTCTGAAGACAGATTTTGAAAGGGCTGCATCTCAATTTAGGTAAGAGTGAATATGGCGTTCTGGAAAAATCTATATTACATGACTCAAAATGTGATCCTTATGAGGGCCGACACTGATATCAAAGACACATTTGCAAAGACTGGATAGAATGGGTCTCATAAAATGTAAAAGAAAAAGCAGAATAAACCCCAGCCCTCCAGAATGACATCCTCTACCATGGAGAATTCCTCCATGTACAGTTTAATGACACAACCTCAGGAATAAGACACTTTGAGTAAAAGAGAAATACCCTAATCCACCTGCTTTCCTCAAAAACAATAGAAATCTCATCCTCCAGTCTCCCCCTCCCATAATGTTTCTGTCACCCACACCCCAGGACTCAGAGCTGGGCCCGGAGTTGGTCACCAATGTTAGTTCTCTTCTCTCTTTCTTTCCCCACCCAGTCATCATCCTTCTTCCATCCTGTGAGCACTGGCCCCTAGGCAGAGCCCAGGCATCTGCTGGAATGTTGATCCCAGAATGTCAGAACCCAAGGGATCCCTGAGAAACATGGACCAAAATATGCTAATTAACACCCTTCCCTATAATTGCTGGTGACTATTGGAATTATCTGATAAAAGTTATGACAGACCCATTATGAGAGAGGAAAGCCACAATTTCTGATGTTGGCTACAGGGTCCCCCATTAGCTAATGGTTATATGACAGAAGATAAAAAATGATCTTGACAGGCAGAAATAATGGGCCCCAAATTACAAAATGTAATTTAGAAAGAATGTAGGCAGTGCCCTACAGTTAGATTCCAAAAAGTGCCTTGCAGAAGAAGCCCAGGAGGCAGCATGTGACGCCAGCAAGAGCAGAGGCCAGGGTCTGGGAGTGCCCAGTCCCAGCCGAGACTCTGACCAGCTGGCCAAACTTGGACAGATTGCTAGCTTCAGGAAACGTGGCTTTCTCACTTGGAAAATAAGAAACTCAAGCGAAATGATCTTTCACGGACTTCCCAGATTTGAAGCAAGTCTTTGCCAACAGTAGGAAGATGACTCAGTGAATTGTGGTGCGTCCCCGTGATAGAGTGCCATGCAGCTGTTAGAAGCCCCATGTTTCCCGAGAATATTTGATAACTTGGGAAAGTGCTTGTGACAGGAGGAAAAATAAATAAATGTGGGTTGTGGTTCTTATTTTGCCAAAAGAAATAGAGATGCCTCAGAAGGGGGAAAAAAAGACTCGAAGGGAACAGAAAAACTATTAAAAGTGCTTGCCATCGGTGGTTTAGTTTTTGTTACTCTGAGCTCTTAAAACTATATTTATCATCACAAAGGTAGTAAATGCTTGATAACAAAAGATGCCAACATTTCACAAGTATATACAGGAAAAATTTAAGTTTCTCCTCCTTTTTCTTCCGACTGCCACTCCCCAGGTATAGCCTATATTAACACTGTGAAATAAATCAGACTTCACTGTGTTTAAAGCTAAATTTGCTAGAAGCATCCTTTGTTTCAAGCAGTCTACAAAGAGAAAGCTAGGAACATTGGTGGTTTTTATTTTCTTCACTGTAAACCTTAGGAAGATAGCTTCAATGAAATATTAGAATAAAAGTAAGAATGAGGCTAAGAACAGAAATAATAAACAAATCCAGATACTAGCACTTTTATAAATGGTTTTAATAAAAGTCTAATAACCAGTTTTAAAATGACTGCAATATTTGGAGTGCTTTTATTTCTTCAAGTATTTGAAACATTTAAGAGTCTGATATATGGATTTGTTTTAGGATATAATAAATGTTTAGAAAATTAAGTCATCAAGGGGAAAATGACTGGAGAAATCTAATTTGTGAGTCAGTTAGTTTTGATTTATAATTGTGTAAGTGTTGTGTGGATATGAAGAGAAATATAGAACATTTAAAGCTGATGGAATGTTAGTCATTTGAGAGATACGCAACTTTGGTAAATGAACCATTAAACGAAGCATAGGAGTACTAATTGTTCTCCATCTTCAAAAGCCCTCAAACATTAAAAATTGTTTATGTACATGCTTGGAACCCAGGCCGTACTTTGTTGAGGGCACTGTTGGCTGAGTCTAAGGGAGTGACATAGGAACTCAGCCTCCTTCCCAACCTGAGGACACCCTGCTCTTGCCTGAGCAGCACTTGAATGGGAGACTCAGTCCCAGTGGCCCCAGATTTCCACCTGCGACCAGTAGGGTGCCACCCTGGAAGGGCCACAGCAGCAGCAGAACAGAAGTCTCTAGGGACCTCAGAGGCATTAACTGTGATAGCTGATTTCTCGCTTCTGGGATAGGCCTGAATTCCACTCCCACCGTGAGGCAGGACACGCAGGTGAACACAAATTAACGACTGGGACACTTCTCTGTTTATCCTGGAAGGGGAGACCCAGGAGGAGAGAAAATATGAGTTGACATTGGAAGTTTGAGGTTTTTAACTTGAATGCCACAAAAAGAGATGTGACCTTAATTGTACCCCAAGCAGATAAAGTGGGACGACATATTGGTTACTTTCAAATCTGTGGGTCAGTGGGAAGTACTACTATTCTGCCCTCAGGCAGCTATTCATTTTTTTTTTCCTCCAGGTAGTTATACTGCACTTCCCTTCTGGAGGAGCACCTCTTCTCATTCTCAATACATTTTTTCTAGTGCCTCTGACCCATACCCTCTGCCTTACCCATGGGGATGCGACCAGAACCAGCCAACCAGGCATCATTTGTAAACTGCTGTGAACCTGGACTTCCAAAGGCTACCCCATGGAGCACTAGAGTGACCCAACACAAAGGAAAGGTGAGCTTGGTGTCTAGACAGGGGGCAAAACAGATGCTGGACCAAGACAGTCCTGGAGATTTTCTTGGTTACATGAGATTTTCTTGGTTACATTTTCTTCAGTTACATGAGCCAACAAATTGTCTTTTCAGCTTAAATCAATGTGATGTGAATTTGTGGTCATTTGTTACAAAAGGAGTCCTAACTGATATGAGAAGATCTGAGGACTTAGAACAATCTAGAGACTTCAGCAGGGATAGAGGTGAGGAACTGGTTATGTAATTCTGAGACAAGAAGACTTTAAGAATACAAGGTAACTCTCTTCCAATATCCTCTACAGAAATGTTACCAGAAGATAAATTTCCACTCAATAGGTAGGTGAACTTTTGAATAACTAAAGTTGCCCAATGAAAGGACCAACTGCTTCAGATGGAGGTGAACCCTCCATTAGAGGAACAATCCAGTCAAGGATGGATGACCACCCAACAAGGATGCTGGTGCTGAGATTCCTTCACTGGGCGGAAAATGTGAATCTCAAATGACTCTTCTGACTCTAATAGCCAACAGAAATTAGGAGTCAGAACAATCACTAGGGAAAGTGAGTGGAGGTGCTGTAAAACTCTGCAGAGCCCTGGCTTGATCAGTGAGAAGCTCTGGTGCTAATACTCTGAATTGGATTTGGTCAGTAGCCCAATGTTGCAAAGCAACAGAATTAATGCAGAAGTCAGAGAAAGCACTGGACAGCACTGAGAACTGAACATTTCCCTCTCATAAAACACAAATTGTTTAAATAAGAATTCTGCGCTTGGTTGGAAATGCTGAATTTGCAAAGCCACTTCTGTTGACTTGGCCAAGATAAGAGTAAAACATGGAAGAGGCCATCCGGAAGTTTGGTGAGAATAAGGAATTCTGGATATACCTGGGCGTATGTATGACTGCGGAAGTCACTGAAGTCAGCTCAAGGCCCTCATCCTATGATCAACCCATGATCCTTCCACCAACCCACACCTCGCGTCAGGTGCCCAGAGATTGAAATGGGCACAGACTGCTAGGGCAGGTTGGTTATTTTCACCACGTAGCCTATCTCTCTGACCTCCACCTCTTCCTCCAGTATATTACACTTCAGCCACTTGGACTTTCTTTTGATTCCTCCAACATACCTAGCTCATCCCATCTTAGAAACTTGGTTCTTGTTCTTCCATCTACCCAGAAAGCTCTACCTCTATGGCCGACTTCTTGGGGTTGGTCAAGTATTAGCACAAATGGCAAATCCTTGGTGAGTTCTTTCCTGACCACTGATCCAAATGAGCAACCCTATCCCCAACATATATCTCTACCCAAAGAGAACCCATCCTCCATATCACATCATCCCTTTCATTGTCTTCCTGGAACTCAATACTATTGGGGATTATCTTTCTTATTGATCTGCAGCTTGTTTATAGTCTTTCCTCTCCATTAACGCATAAGCTCTATGAGAACAGGGACCTTCTCTGTTCTGTTGATGCATCCTCAGCTCTTAAAACAGTTGTAAGCATATGATTCATATGTCATGAAAGTTTGTTGAGTGAATAAGTGGTTGAATAAAACTACTCTTTGCCACCTTGATCTTAGAGAGATTTCCTTCTATGTAATATGTTTTCTGGAAGACAGAGCAAGTGAGAGACTGAGGTACAAGGAGACTCTTTTGTTGAAAGGACTTGTCTCTGGTATGGCAACTTGCCCTTTATTTGGCTTAGTGTCCTGAGGTAACCAAGAAGGAAGGGAACATAGAACTTCATCCAGAATCCAGCCTCCACTGTAACCACATCTAATATACTCCGTAAGAGTGAGCTGACCTTATTTTTTAAAGGAGCCACTGCTCAGCAGCAACCAGCCATTGGGACTTACTGTCTTTTCAACCCACTGTCTCTCCTTTGGTCCTTGGTGAAGATGAGCACAGACAGAGTCCTCCCTGCTCCACTCTGTGAAAGCCAATAAATTTTAAGTTAAGTTCAGCTCTTGAGTGTGGCTATTGTTTTTCCCTTTGGTAGAGACAAATAATTACTGGCTAGTGTGTCGAGTGCCAGAGATAAATGATAAAGGATGGTTCTTAGATTCTGAACGCACATCAGCAAAGCCAGGCTTGGATCACCTTCTGAAGGTCTTTGCCCCATGGGGAACTTCTTTCAGGAGAAAGAGACTTGTAATTATTTAAATGAAAGAAGATGGGAGGAGTACTCTTTGGAATGTTGTCTCACAGGCTTTCCTGAGGTGGGAGAAATTGCAGGGCACCCTAAACATATTGGCCAACATAGAGGCTTTAGCATACTGGAAAACACTGGGTATAGGAGGTGGGAAAACAGGCCTCCTAAAAGGAATTTTTAAAAAAAGCATCTGGATTACAGAAGTGGCATCTCCAGCACTGGGGCCACTATTTGGAGGAGAGGGATTGCTCAGTGATGGAGTGAGGGAGTAAGATACACCTCAGGGACTATATCCATTAGAAAGATAGCCATAGGACCTCTAATTTTTGGCTAGAATACTAAATGTTGAGACAGCTTTTATTTCTTGCTTTGCTCTTTTAGCTGCTGGAAGCACAAGAATATGGTCCACCCTCTATTCATTCATTGACATATTCACTAACCAATATTTTCAAGTAGTTATTATGTTTCAGACAGTATTTTTGGTTTTAGGAGATCAATACCAAAAATGACAGGGTCCCTTTGCTCATAGGACTTACATTCCTAGAGAGGAAGACAGGCATTTAAGAGATCTTTGCACAAGTAATTAAGAACAGATATAAATTTATAGGTAGGCAAGTTGGCCAAATGAAAAGAGAGCCTCAATGCCAGTTTCTTCCCTGTTGCATCCTGCCTCTTGACAGCCCCTGCAAGTGGTGGGGAGGATGGCAAAGGAAGGAAGTGAGTATCAGACCTGGATCCCAAACTTCCTATACTCTGTACAGAAAAGAGGCTAGATCCAGGAAAGCACAGAAACCAAGAGGTCCATACCTTTCTTCCATTTCATTTTTTGCTCAAGCCATACTCCTTTAGGCAAATGGCTCTAGGAAAGCCACTGTTGGTTCACCTTACCCCAAGCCATTTTTCACCTTCTCTGCCAACAGCTGAAAAGCTACACATAGTTTTTCTTAACATAGACTTTCTCACAAGTTATATTAGTTCAGTTCCTCTAGGAAGAAGATGGCAAGACGGAGTTAGCAGTACAAGAGATTACTTGGGGAGACAATTATGAAGGAGGACAGGGAGGAATGTATGGGAGTTGGTAAAGAGAGCCTTCAGACCAAAGTGCACTTTTTTTTTTTAAGATTTTATTTATTTCTTTGACAGAGAGAAACACAGCCAGAGAGGGAACACAAGCAGGGGGAGTGAGAGAGGGAGAAGCAGGCTTCCTGCTGAGCAGGGAGCCCAATGTGGGGCTCAATTCCGTGTCTCTGGGATCATGACCTGAGCCGAAGGCAGTTGCTTAACCAACTGAGCCACCCAGGCGCCCCCACAGTGCACTTCTAAAAGGAGATGGGTACAAGAAAAATTAAACAGGAAGAGCCTCAGAGCTGTTCAGCCCCAAGAAAATCTTGATCAACCCAACTGGGAGCTCTAGAACAAAGACTGGCTATTAAAGGAGTCTTGCACTGGGCAGAAATTATCAGGTCTTTATGCATAGACCTGGTTCTTCTGGGAGAATGTGGCTCTCCACATAGTCATTGGTTGTTCTTGGGAGAATGTGGCCATGGCTCAAACACAGACACCCATCCTGAAGGTATTGCTGCTGGAAGCTCCTATCGACTGGCTCCCTCCTGAAGGGAGGGTGAGCTGCACACCCCCCATATCTGCCACCCAAAACCAGCTTGTGGAATTGCTCTCACTTATGGGGACATTCTCCACCACTGTGACTGACAGCCAAAGGAGAGTCTCCACAAATGGCCTTGGCCTCTAGGAAAGACAGTAGGGATGAGATTGGGGAGGTGGGCATGCAGGACACAGGCAGGCCCCTGGAGGGGGACGCAGTTTGGGGAGACACCAAAAGCCTTGTCAAGGCTCAAATGGTGTCAGCTACAATGGCTGAATGGACAGCTGGGGACAGGAAATACAGGGATTGGAAGGCCTGCAACTGCTGGCCAAGGAGACAAGAAGCGTCTGACTGTCAGGAGAGCCACAACGGATAAGTCAGTGATGGGGATGCAGGATGGGCCACGCCACATACTCCGCACACAGAGGCAGTCCAACCCATGGGTCTGGCACCTTTTCCTTGGTTCCCTATATTGTCCTGCTGGGAACCTGCACACCTACCTCTATAAACGCTTATCTACATCCAATGGTATTGCTCCTTCTGACCCTCAATCCCTTCTTATCTAATAGCAAAGGAAAAAACCTAAGACTTGTTTTGATTCCAAAAAAAATCCAAGAGTTAAACTGAATCTACCTTAAAGCAGTCTTCAGCTGGATTTCTTAAAATATATGCAAACCATCATCTTAGCTATTTATTTCTCTAAAGAGATGTAAACCATCATAGAGTCTAATTTGACAGCTCTCTGAAAAACTAACCCTGAACTTCACTGCAGTGTTAAGAGACCCTTGGATACACTGAAGTTCAGGTTGTATCATGAAATGGGGAATTTGCTGAACTAAAATCTCTGTATCTAAATTCCAAAATTAAATGAAATTAAATAGTGCTGACCCAACAAGGGGCCCCATGCTTTTAAGCACGTCACACATTACAAACACAAAACTTAAATAGCCACCATCTTGATGAGCACCCTTGAGAGTGTAAAGTAAAATCAATTCCAAACCTTCTGTTCTGTAGCCTCGAAGCAAAGGTGATTGCTGATGGCTATGAATGTGAGGCACGGGAGGTAGGCAGTGTGCTTAGATCAAGAAAGACTATGGACTTACCCAGTCCTTCCTCTCAGAGAGCACGAATACAATCGATTCTTTTGTAATAGAATATAATTTCCCAGCAGTGCTGAGCAGCCACTTTCTTCCTTCTCTTTGTGTTCCAGTGTATGCTTCCAGGTGCTGTCATTAATTAGTGCTGCATACACAGTAGTTGTATATGTATGAGGCTAAGGATCATTTTGCAATATTAAACAATTCGCATGGCTATGACATTGGTTGTTAGCTGAATTTATAATGTTTAAGTAGGTAAGCCTCCTTTTGCGCTCTTGGCCTGGGTCCCACAAATGTAAAGGACAGGCCGGGACAATGGTACCCTAGGTACCAAGCAGAGGTCAACAGAAGGATCCATGTAAATTGGTCCGCAGTTCTTGAAAACATTCCCATGACCGATCACTAGCAATGATGATAATCACAGCAGCAGTTCCGTGACTATACCAGAGGCACTTGTCCTGTACACTTTGCTTTCATAATCAGCTCTTTGCCCTGTTCTGTGAATCATCTCTGTGTGCTGCAGAGCAAGCAGTATGAGGGGCAGCCCTCCTGTCTCCAGTCTCGCAGCCCTCTAGTTGTAAAGGAAGGACCACTTCTTTTTCTATCCCAGCCCTCACCCTCTCAATGCAGGGAATCTGCTCTCTCTGCAGACCTGCTCCCTATAAACACTGGGTGCCACCTTTTGTGGGCTCTGGAGCCAGGTCTGAAACAAGCTTCCAGACAGCCTCCTCACTCATCCTCAGCCACAGCAGTGCTGCCCCTTCTTCCCAATGTCCTTGTGAGGGCAGCTCTCTGCTGGTGGCTCAACTGAGCCCTGCCAGAGTCCTGCTGCTGGGCCTCCCACCTGAAGACCTGGCTCTCCCATTGGTCCCTTACTCCATGAGCAGGATCTCTCCTCAACTCCTGATCTGTGCATCTCCTTAGAAGGCCACCAGGCTCAGCCCTCCTGGAGGGCTTAGTGATGCTTGTTTCTCCTGGTTCCCAGCTATCCCCCAAGGACAGAGTCCTTTTGTGACATCCTCTATCTGGCTATCACCTGTCTCAATCCCCAGGATTCTCCACAACACACAATACCCTTAGCTTACAGAGAGCAGGCCTTTCTCTTCCCACAACACCAGTGGGAGTGCTGAGTGATCTCTTTCAAAATAGATATTTATGCTGCCCCTAAAATAACTCTTTCAAAATAGCCATTTTTCTGTTTTAAAGGAAAAGAGAGAAAAGGCCATGCTACTGTCTAATTCCACTGCATACTGTCACACATCCAACAAGCCACCTGACACCTTTTCAGCACCAAAGTTCTCCATTTCCAACCTGTCCCTCACAGTTGGACACACTCAGTAGGGAAGGTCAGAGACAATATCTCTGACAGTAAGTCTTAGAACCCAGTTCTGGAGGCTTCTCAAAGGAATGCAAGCCTGCTTTCACTTGTCCAGACTGTCAGAAACAGAGGACCTTACAGCTTGGTCCCCTAATTTTACAGGTGGGGAAATTGAGTGCATACAAGAAAAGCAACTGACCCAGGTCCCTTTGCGTCACTTTGAGAGTTGGTGGCAAGGCAAGAGCTCTGACCAATGGCACTTATCATCACAGAAAGGCTGTGGATTCTGTTCCCAGGAGACAAGCCCCATGCTTCTTCTGTAAATTGGAAGGGACTTCCAGGATCTTTTTCATCACCCAGAAGGAGGATTATGGCCAGGAAGTGTAAGCAAAAGACCTTAAACAGTTGCCAACTGAGATTCTCAGCAGAACAAGGATAAGGTGAGAAGATGCTCAGGAAAATAAAAGAAGGTGTTGATAAGCAAGGGAGATACACATCTGATACAGTGATACAGTGAAAACACTTGCTATAGCAACCCAAGGAGAAAGATCCTCAGCCCTAGGTTGGCTGTGCAGCACATTGGAGCAGTGGCTTTCAACCCTGGCAACACACTGGAATTACCTAAGGAGCTTTAAAAAATACAGATGCCTGCTCCCACTCCAGAGACTGACTTATTTTTTTCAGTACAGCCTAAGCATAAGGATTTGTTAAAGCTCTCTTGATAGTCCATTATCTAACCAAGAGTGAGATCCAGTTCTTAAAAGAAAAGGCCCTGGTCCATTTCATATTGGGTTTCCTGCTTCAACAAGAAGCAAGTACTGTTTAAATAGAAAATATTCAAATTTCTTTCCCATCCTATTCTCACGCCATAATGCAGAAATTATAATTGTTCTAGCCTGAACAGTTAGCTTTTCTGCTGAGATCTCTGTCCTGGTGTCCTGCTTTCACTTCTACACCCACTGTCAGATCATTACACCTCAGATTCTACAAAGTCCTTTCCAGTTCCCAAAGTCCCTCAGTATGTGGCTGTATGAAAAATACTTAGACTCATTACTCTTGAGAATATAGTCTCGAAAAAAAGAAAAATCTTTCTCTTCTGGTCATGATAGAGTAACCAGTACCAGGCTTGTCTTCCCACTACAAAGAGAGAGAGAGAGAGAGAGAGAGAGAGAGAGAGAGAGAGAGAATTGGACAAAGTATATGAAACAGCTGTTTCCAAATACTGGACAACAAGCAAGGCAGGACTATGATCTAAGCTTACAGTTGTCCTGGCTTTCTGCCAGGAGCCACTTTTCCAGACAGTGATATGGAAGAAAAAAACACAAGTATAGCATTAAAATTTTGCCAAGTAAAGCCAAGATCAGAGTTCAGAGATGCAGAAGCAGCTGGAATCTATGGGATGTAATACTGGATAGGAAAGAACTATACAGAGGACGAATTCCAGAAATCCACATAAGGGTCTCCTTGAGTCTATTGCTGTCAACTTCTGTGGATGCTCAGAGTAAACTCCAAGAAGCTCTGCAAAAAAGCACTGGTAATCTGTGAAAAACAACCTCCAAAGCTAACAAATGGCTGTCAGATAGCAGAGATCTAGCCAGAAAAGAGGGGTTTCATTGGACAGCTGGGGCATTTAGTAATCTGGAAGGATTACATCTTAGTACATTACTTAGTAGTACGGCTAAAATATACGGGAGGGCTGCCTTAACTAGATGTGCCTTAATAAAATTTAGAAACAAACCTTAAAAAAAATGAGCTGATCCTAAGTTTCTTAAGTGATCCTAAGTTCCAAAACAAAGTACAATATAAAGAGAAAAACAAAAATCATCTACTCCAAAAAGTAACTGTGACAATGCCTAGAACCCAATAAAAAATTACTAGACACACAAAGATGCAGGAAAACATGATCCATATCTAGGGTGGAAAAGATCAGTCAAACAGAAACATACCCAGAGGGGCACCTGGGTGGCTCAGTTGGTTAGGCAACTGTCTTCAGGTCAGGTGAAGATCATGATCCCAGAGTCCCGGGATCGAGTCCCGCATCAGGCTCCCTGCTCAGTGGGGAGTCTGCTTCTCCCTCTGACCTCTCACCTCTCATGGTCTCTCATTCTCTCTCTCTCTCTCAAATAAATAAAAAAAAGAAAAAGAAACAGATTCAGAAATGGCAGAGATTTTGAAATAAGCAAATAGGTGTTTTAAAACAGTATTGTAAACATGTCAATAGAAATAGAAATACAGAGAAAAGAAATAGAAAATAAAAGAAAACAGAAACTCTAGGGATAAAAAAAATACAAAGTCTGAAATGAAAAGTTTAGTGGATAGAACTACCAGCAGAATAAACACAGGCTAAGAAAAGGCAAATGAATCTGAAGATGCAACAATATAAATTCTCTAAATTGACACATAGAGAAAAAAACTGAAAAAAAAATTAATAGAATCTGGAATCATGGAAACCATGAGTGAACCATAGAAACATGTCAAGTAGCTTAGAATATGCATAAGGGCATGGGGAGCAGAAAAATACTTGGAGAAGTAATGTCTGAAATGTTTCCAGATTTGGTAATATTTTCAAACAACATTATCTAATAAACTCACCCAATCCCAAAAGGGTATGCATAAATAAAACTACATGAGGGCAAGGATAAAAAGAAAAACTTAAAGGCAAACAGAAAGAAAAAGACACACAACATAAAGAAAAAAAAATGAAAATTACCATAGATTTATCATCAAGAAAAATGCAAGCAAGAACACAATGCAGTGGCATCTTTCAAATGCTGAAAGGAGGTACACCTGGGTGGCTCAGTTGGATAAGCCTCTGATTCTTGATTTTGGCTCAGGTCATGATCTCAGGGTTGTGACACTGAGCCCCATGTAGAGTCCCACACTCAGTGGGGAGTCTGCTTCTCTCTCTCTCCCCTGTTCCCTCCCCCGACTCTCTCTCTCTCTCTCTCTCTCTCTCTCTCTCTCAAATAAATCTTTAAAAATAAAATAAAATGCTGAAAGGAAACAGAAATCAGTCTAGAATTCTGTAAGAAGGGAATATGCTTCAAAACTGAAAATGAAGTAAAGATATTTGCAAGCAACAAAAGCTGAAAGAATTCATTTTAAACAGCCTATTCTACAAAATAATATTTCTTACAACTACAAAAGGAAAATTTTTATAAACATAAATAGAACTTTTTAAGGCCGAAGAAAAAAGACTCTGATGGACTCTTGTACTTACATAAGGGAATAAAAAGTGCTATAAAGAGTAAATAAGTGAATAAATATGTAAGATTTTTTTTTCCTTTAAAATGTGCTTAAAAGATAACTGTTGAAAGAAAAATAACAATATATTAGGGGATTTATAACAGAAGTAAAATGTATGATAACAATAGAACAAACGATTATTTGTTGTTGTAAAGTTTTATATTATAGCTGAAGTGATATTATTTATTTATTTTTATAATTTATTTAAATGCATACATGCACTTTAAACCTATTGTTACTTTATTAAAAAATAAAACAAAGACATATAGCTAAAAAATAAAAGTGGATATAAATCAAAGTACAGTTCAATGAAAACAACAAACAGACCCAAATATATGCTGTTTTTACAAATCCCACTTTAATCATAAAGACACAAAAAAGTAGGGGCATCTGGGTGGCTCAGTCCATTAAGCATCTCCCTTCAGCTCAGGTCATGACCCCAGCGTCCTGAGATTAAGCCTGACCTTGAAATCCCTGCTCAGCAGAGAGCCTGCTTCTCCCTCTCCCTCTGCCTGCTCCTCCCCTCACTCATGCTTGATTTCTCTCTCAAATAAATAAATAAAATATTTTTTAAAAAAAGACACAGAAAAGTTAAAAGTAAAAAGATCTTTTATAGGGGCGCCTCCGTGGCTCAGTCATTAAGTGTCTGCCTTTGGCTCAGGTCATGATCCCAGAGTCCCAGGATCCAGCTCTGCAGTAGGCTCCCTTGCTCGGCAGGAAGCCTGCTTCTCCCTCTCTCACTCCCCCTGTTTGTGTTCCCTCTCTGGCTGTGTTTTCTCTCTGTCTAATAAATAAATAAAATCTTTTAAAAAAAAGATCTTTTATAGAAAATTATATACCATGTGAACACTAATTATAAGAAGGTTAACACAGTTATACTAATATTAGATGAAGTAGACTTTCATTAAAAGAATATTACCAAAGATCAAGATGAATATTCATAATGATAAAAGAGTCAATTCATCAAGAGGACATAACAATCCATAACAAATCCAATTTATATACCTAACAACAAAACTTCAAAATACATGAAACATCAAACAACTGAAGTAGAAAGAGAAATAGATTTTACCCACAATTATAGTTGGATATATCAACACTCCTCTCATTAATTTATACTAGACAGAAAACCAGCCAGTATATAGATACAAACAATAATCAACCAACATGATCTTATGAACATTTATGGAGCACTCCACCAAAAACAGATCACATATTATTTTTAACTTTAGATGGAACATTGACCAAGGAAGACAGTATTCTGAGCCATAAAACAAGTATCAGTATATAAAAATACTGAATTATATGTTCTCTGCCCACTCAAAATTAAATTAGAAGTCAACAACAAAAAGATATCTAGAAAAATATCCCCAAATATTTGAAAATTAAAGAAAAAAGTTCTTAATAATCTATGATTCAAAGAAGAAATCATGACAATATTTTGAAGTGGATGAAAATGAATACATAACATATCAAAATTTGTATAGTGCAGCTAGAGCAGTATTAGAGAAAAATTAATTATTTGTATGTTTATATTAGAAAATAAGAAAGGTCTAGGGGCACCAGGGTGACTCAGTCAGTTAAGTGTACAACTCTTGATTTCAGCTCAGGTCTTTATCTCAGAGTCATGAGTTCAAGCCCCACATTGGTCTCCATGGCATGGAGCCTACTTTAAAAAAAAGAGAAAAGAGAAAGAAAGAAAAAGAAGAAACACCTAAAATCAATTATCCAGGCTTCTCCTTTAAAAAGCTAGAAAATGAAGATCAAATTAAACCCAAAATAAAAAGAGTGAAAATCAGTAAAAATGGACAACAATAAGAGCATTAATTTTCTAGGTTTTTAAAAGATCAATACAATTGATGAACTGTTAGCTTGACTGAACAGCTTGACTGATCAAGAAGAAAAGAGGGAAGGCACAAATTGCCAATATCAGGAGTACAAGAGGGTACATCATTATAGACACTATAAATAGTAAAAGCATAAAAGGGAATATCATGAACAACTTGATACCAATACATTTGAGAACTTAAATGAAATGGACAAATTATTTGAAAAACACAATTTACCAAAACTTAAAAAGAAGAAATAAAACATCTGAATAGACATGGGCTTACTAAAGAGATTGAATTTGTAAATAAACTTCTTCCATAAGGAAAACTCCAGTCCTCAATGGCATCACTGATGAATTCTTTTGAACATCTTAGAAAGAGATAATACTGGCACTACATAAGTTCTTTCATAAAAGAAGCAAAAGAACATTTTCCAACTTGTTTCATGAGGGCACAATCACCTTGTTACCAATACTTGGCAAAGATACAAGATTACAAGAAAACTATAGACCACTATCTGTCATAAACAGAGATCCAAAAGAATCTCTAACAAAATGGTAGCAAAGAGTTCAGCAATATTTAAAAGGGATAACAGGCTATATAATAAGGGTTTCTCCCAGGAATGGAAAGTTGATGTCTGAAAATCAACCAGGGGTGCCTGGGTGGCTCAGTCGGTTAGGCATCTGCCTTCAGCTCAGGTCATGATCCCAGGGTCCTTGGCCCACATTAAGGATCAGGGAGCCCACTTCTCCCTCTCCCTCTGCCTGCTGCTCCCCTTGATTGTGCTCTCTCTCCATCAAGTAGATAAATAAAATCTTTAATTTTTTTTCTTTTAATAAAAAGAAAAAAGAGAGAGAGAGAAGAAAATCAACCAACACAGGAACACGTGGGTGGCCCAGTTGATTGAGCATCTGACTCTTGGTTTCAGCTCTGGTCATGATCTCAGGGTCCTGAGATTGAGCCCGCAGTCAGGCTCCATGCTCAGTGGGGAATCTGCTTGAGATTCTTTCCCCCCTATCCCTGCTCCCTCTTCCTCTGCTTCCCTCCAAATCAACCAACACAATTCACCATTTTAAGAACCTAAAAGAGAAAAACTATACAATCATCTCAGGAAATGAAAAAATGGACCCAAAAAAGCAAACAAAAACATTCAACGAAACTCCTCATGTATGTGTGGTAGAAGCACTCAACAAACTAGGAACAGAGAGAGGAATTCCTCAACTTATAAATGGCATCGATGAAAAACCTACAGCTAACTCCATATCTAGTGGTAAGAGATGAACTGTTTTCTACATAAGATCAGGAAAAAGGCAAAAATGTCAGCTCTCATCATTTCTGTCCAGCACTGCACAGGAGGTCCTAGCCAGTGACAAAACAAATAAAAGGCAGACAGATTAAAAAGTAAGAAGTAAAACTATTTTGTTCAATGCCTATAGAGTTTCTGTTGAGCAAGACAGAAAAGTTCTAGAGATGGATGGTGGTAGTGTTTGCACAACAATGTGAATGTGCTCCATTCCACAGAAATGCACACTTAATAATGAATAAAATGGTAAATTTTATGTTATATATATTTTGCCACAATACAAAGTTCATAAAAAAATTTTTTTAAGTAAAACTGAATTTATTCTCCAATGGCATGATTGTGAGTCTATAAAATGCTCCTAGAAGTAATAAGTTCTATATCATACAATTCAAAATCAGTATGCAAAAATCAAATGTATTTCTATAGAGTAATAATAATTAGAAAAAATTATAATACCATTGACAAGACCATCAAAAAACATTGTCTATTTAGGGATAAACTTAGCCCCCAGAATATATAAGACTTGTGCACTGAGAACGACAAAACATTACCAACAAAAATTAAAGAAGATAAATAAATGGAGAAGGAACACATGAATTGGAAGACCTGAGTCTTGTTAAGAAATCCATTCTCAGGGGCGCCTGGGTGGCTCAGTTGGTTGAGCGACTGCCTTCGGCTCAGGTCATGATCCCGGAGACCCGGGATCGAGTCCCACATCGGGCTCCCTGCTCCGCGGGAAGCCTGCTTCTCCCTCTCTCACTCCCCCTGCTTGTGTTCCCTCTCTGGCTGTGTTTCTCTCTGTCAAATAAATAAATAAAATCTTTAAAAAAAAA